>CBVK0100098643.1:0-23981 GCA_900067695.1 Picea abies
GAAGAAGAGGTTTTTACCCTTTATGGGTTTCCTCGAGAAATATATGTCTCTGTGTATCTCATATATGTGACTGATGCTGAATGTCCCATTACTTATTTACCTGCATTATTGTGATCATCATTGAGTGCCTTGTAAAGAATTTAAAAGAAGCATAATTGTTTAAGCATGGTAACAACTGATTCACCCCCCCCCCACCTCTCAGTCGTCCAACAATTGGTATTAGAGCCAGCCTATTTTATCTAAAGGTAGATCCTAGAGCTTAAAAATGTCAAGCCATGAAGGAAATTCAACCAATAAGGCCCCTTTGTTCAACGGAACAAACTTTGCCTTCTGGAAAGTTAGAATGAGAACCTACATAATGGCTTTAGGTGCAGATGTTTGGGATGTGGTAGATATTGGTTATGTAAAGCCAGTTGTACTAGCCAATAAGGATGACAAACTAGAATTTAGCTTCAACGCTAAGGCTATGAATGTTATCTTGAGTGGGCTTGCAGAAGTAGAATTCATAAAATTTATGCATCTAGGAACTACCAAAGATATGTGGGACAAACTCATTAACAGTTATGAAGGTAATGAGAAGGTAAAGGATGCCAAGCTTCAAACCTACAAAATGCAGTTTGAACAACTGAAGATGAAAGAAGATGAAACTGTTGGAAAATTCTTTCTGAGAATAGAAGAAATGGTAAATGCAATGAAATCACTTGGTGAATCAATTGAGGAACCTTCTTTAGTGTAGAAAATATTGAGATCTCTCCCAGATAGGTTCAATCCGAAGGTCTCTGCTATAGAAGAACTAAATGATCTAAAAACCTTGGAGTTTGATCAACTTCTAGGAACATTGAATGCATATGAAATGAGAATAGTTAAAGATAAACCCAACTCCAGAGAAGCATCATTTAAGGCAGACAAGAATGAGGATTCTGAGCCCAATGAAATTGAAGAAAAATTTGTGAAGAGACTGAAGAAGGGATAAGGAAAATACAAAGGTAAACTGCCTTTCAAATGTTTCAACTGTGGTAGGATAGGTCATTTTGCAAATAAATGACCCCACAATGGAAAGGATCAGACATGTGATGATGAGGAGAAGTACAAACACATAAATTTCTTTAAAGATAATAAATTTAAGAAGAAAACTCTTTGTGTAAACAATGATGATGATCCTTCAGATGATGAAGACAATGATTCATCTATTGAAGATAAACTAAATGACTTCATACTTATGGCCAAAGAGGAATATGATAATAACAACATAGGGAGTGATGTTAATGAAGAATAAGTTGTGGTTGAAATGGAAGGATAACTGATCAGTGCACTAGAAGAGATTGACAGACTAAGTATCAAGAACAGAATGCAAAGACAATTGTTGATACAGTTCGAGAAAGACAGTAAAGAACCTGATGAAGACCTTGTCCTACTAAAAGTAGAATTAGAAGAGGCAAAGAAAGTCAAAGACATTTTGAAACAACAGTTATCAGAAAAGAAGGCAAGATGTAAAGCATTAGAACAAGAAGTAGTGAAAACTAGGAAGAGATGGAGAAGTTTCAAGCCCTGTATAATCAAAATCTGTCAAGTATCAAATACTTAGAAGGATTAGCCACCATTCTGAATCAGAAAAGGAATCCAAAGATAAAAACTGGTTTGGGTTATGAAGAGGGATCAAGTAGTGGCAAGCCAAGAGACGAAGAACCCATCAAGTTTATCAAATGTACAACCAATGACAACAACAAACCTGCAGAAACAAATACAATCAGCCGCCCAGGACAAGTAAAGAAAAAGGTGCCAGGACTGAATCTGTAGAACAAAGAAATAGTGCCCCCCTAGCTAAGAGAGGTCAGTAGCATGAAAGATATCGATTTTTTCAAAGAAGACAACCATTTTCTAGGTACAAAGAATTTTTTTATGGCTATTGTTTCTACTGTTCTAACTTTGTTCACAAAGCTGTAAATTGTTCCTTAAGACTTAGACATAAGAAATTATGATTTCAAAGGAGTAAATACTTCCCACAACAAAGAATGATACAACCAAGTAACAATCCTTCACAGACTACAAATTGTCAAATTAAGTTTAGGGACATGCAACCAAGGAGGCCAAGAAATGATCAACAGTCAATGAGTAGACAACAAATGCAACATTAAGTTTGACCTATTGAATAATGATATTGAAAGCTACACCTTTCATAACTTTGGACATAAATCTATTGACTGTCAGTTAAGGAATTATGAACCAAATTCGAAATCCCCTGCTGAAAATGTCAAGTTTTGGAAGAAGAAGGAAAGTGACAAGTGTGGATTAGTACTGTCCGCTCAAAGAAAAATGAACCCTTGGTATATAGACAGTGGATTCTCCAAACACATGATGGGAGACAAAGGAAAGTTTTTATCTCTAAGTGAAAGAAAACCAGGAAATGTAACCTTTGGAAATGATGCTCCAGGGAAAATAAAGGGCAAAGGGATGGTGAGCTTAAGTAATGGAAAAGGAAAAGCCCAAGATGTTCTTCTTGTATATGGGCTGAAACATAATCTGATCAGTGTTAGTCAAATGTGTGATAGAGGATGTGAAGTGGTGTTCACGTCCAAGGACTGCAAGATAAAATCTATAACCTCGGGACAAGTGGTGGCCAAAGGCATAAGGACAGAAAATAATGTATATGTGCTGAAATAAAATAGAGAATAATGTCATCTAAGAAGACATTATGAAATTTGGTTATGGCATAGGAGACTTGGACATATAAAATTTGACCACTTAATCAAACTCAAAAAACTCGAGGCAGTAAAAGATCTTCCGAGAATATCAAAGCCCCAAGATTCAATGTGTAAACCCTGTCAAGTAGGGAAGAAAAACAGGACACAGTTTAAGTCCAAGAGCTTTACCTCAACAGAGAAATCACTCCAACTAGTTCATATGGATTTATGTGGACCATCAAGACAGGAAGGCACGGGGAAAGAAAACTACTTCATGTTGATTATCGATGATTACTCCAGACTTACTTGGGTTGCTTTTCTCAAGGAAAAGGTTCAAGCATTTGAGAAGTTTAAAATATTTAAGGCTTTAACTGAGACTCAAACAGGCAAGAGGTTAAAGGCAGTAAGATCAGACTGGGGAGGAGAGTTTATCTCAAGGGACTTCAAGGAATTATGCAATGAGCATGGGATCAAGAGAGAATACACAATCCCAAGAACTCCACAACAAAATAGAGTTGTTGAGAGGCAAAACAGAACAATGCAAAAAATGGCCAGGTCAATAATGAATGAGAAGAACATTGGCCAAACCTACTGGGTAGAAGCCATACACACAGTAGTCCATGTTCTTAACAAAGCCCACCTCAGACCACAAAGTGACAAGACACCTTATGAGCTATGGTTTGGGAGACCTGCTTCAATTAAACACTTCAAATTCTTTGGGAGTAAATGCTACATAAAGAATAATGATGAAAACCTTGGCAAATATCATGACAGGGCTAATGAAGGTATCTACTTGGGGTATTCTACAAACAGTAAAGGATACAGATGCTATAATAAAAGGTTGCATAAAATGGTTGATTGTATTGATGTAAAAGTTGATGAAGGAATCTCAGCAAGAGAGATGTATAGTAATGAGTCTTCTACAGAAGACACAGCTAAAGATGAAGATGAACAGGTCCAAGAATCAAAAAATGAAGACTCTGAATCAGATGAAGACTCAAACACTCAGATGGACTCAAATTAGCAGTCAACTTCAAATTCCTCGTCCAGAATCATTCAAAAGAATCATTCTGCAAGTCAGATAATTGGAGAAAAAGACAAAGGTGTACAAACCAGGAGAAAGCTAATCAAAACCACCGAACAATCTCATATAGCTTTCATATCCATGCTGGAACCCAAGAATTTCAATGAAGCCAGCAAATATGACCACTGGATTAAAGAAATGAATGATGAACTTGATTAGACTGAGAAAAACAATACATGGGAGAAGGTTCATAGACCTGAAGGTAAAAACGTCATTGGCTCCAAATGGATCTTTAAAAATAATTTGAATGAGAAAGGACAAGTTGTCAGAAATAAAGAAAGGTTAGTCTATAAAGGATATGCTCAGATAGAAGGACTAGATTTTGATGAAACATTTGTGCCCGTAGCAAGATTAGAAGCCATCAGAATGTTTCTTGCCTATGCTTGTCATAAAAGGTTTAAAGTCTATCAAATGGATGTCAAGTCAGATTTTCTAAATGGAGATTTATGTGAAGAATTCTATATGGAACAACTAGAGGGTTTCAAACTATCTGACAACCCTGACTTAGTATGCAAGCTGAAGAAAGATTTATATGGGTTAAAACAAGCCCCTCAAGCCTGGTATCATAGATTGGATACGTATCTTAAATGAAAAGGGTTCAAGAGAGGAACAACTGACAACAATCTGTATATTAAAAAAGAAGATAATAATTTTCTCATCGTATTGGTCTATTGGTACAATGGTTTGCTTATGCCATGGAATCTGAGTTTGAAATTTCCATGATAGGAGAACTATCATTTTTTCTTGGTCTGCAAATTACTCAAAGCTCTGAAGGGATGTTCATTTCTCAAGAAAAATATCTAAGAGAAATGTTGAAAAGGTTTCAAATGGAAGATTCTAAACCTGTGGGCACACCTATGGTTACTGGCTGCAAATTAAGTAAGGATGATGACTCACCTGATGTTGATCAGTGTTCATATAGGTCAATGATAGGCAACCTGTTGTACATCATAGCATCTCGCCTAGACATAATGCATGTTGTAGGAATGGTTGGAATATATCAATCTACACCTAAACAAAGTCATTTACTAGCTTTCAAAAGGATATTCAGGTATTTGAAAGAAAAAAATGACTTATGGTCTGTGGTATCCCAAAAATCAAAATTTTCAGTTAACTGCTTATTCAGATGTTGATTGGGCAAACTGTGTTGATGACAGAAAAAGCACCAGTGGAGGAGCATTCTTCTTGGGTGACTCATTAGTAGCATGGCTTAGTAAAAAGCAAGGTTCCATTTCTTTATCAACCATAGAGGCAAAGTACATTGTTGCTGCTACCTATTGCACTCAGGTATTATGGATGATTCAGACACTTGTAGACTTGGAGGTAAAATACGTTGCACCGATCCCAATTCATTGTGAAAACACTAGTGCCATCAGTGTGTCTAAGAATCCTATATTCCACTCCAAGACCAAGAATATTCCCATAAAATACCATTTTCTGAGAGAGCAAGTCACCAATCAAGTTTTTCAGGTTCAGTACATTCCAACCACAGAACAAATAACAAACATCTTTACTAAACCCATAGCTAAGACCCCTTTTGAATATCTCCGACAAAAGATGGGTGTCATCCTATTTCACACCTAAGAGAGTCAATCATGTTAGGGGAAGTCTTGTATTGATTGCGTATCTAATACCTCCTAAAAATACTACAACAGCTTATGGGGAGTGTGTTTTCTTTGACATTGATGTCAAAGGGGGAGAAAAGAACATGTCTGGGTGCCTTTGTTGCCATCAATGCCAAAGGGGGAGATTGTTGGCATGTTTTACAGGAAACATATGCTTGTCATTGATGGAAAGTACCGCAACAATGATGGATTGAGTACAAGAAGAATGTGTCAGGTGGGCACCAGAAGTATTTTGGGAAGACGCAGCAGAACAAGCTCGATAAGTTCATTGAGTGATAGTGCAGAGGATTGTTGACATGTTTAATAGACAGAGTATTCTTGTCATTGATGGCAAGATCAGAGTATGCATCGATGGAAAGATAGGGACAAAGTAAGCTCAAGAGGAATTAGCGCAGAGTCGAACGCAGTGCGAAGGTGTGCTTGTTCATTTGATGGTAGACAAGCAAGTAAGGAAGACCAGTAGCACAACGATGATCGAATGACAAGATCGAAGTGTTGGGAAAACTCCATTTAGTTTCGACTACCGATATTTTGGATACCAAGAGTTGGAGATGTCAAGAAATCCCACTACAGGAGTCCCAAAGTCGCAAAATGCGAAATCGCAATATAACCTGAACCGTTGGATCAAGGACAAATTTGGACCGTCGATCCAAGAAGAAGACGTGGTGAAAGATCATGCTTTCGCTGACTGAAAAGTCAAAGGAATGAAATGCTCCAACCTTTCAACTCATGAAGTCGTGAAATGTGAAACCCCAAAAATCGTGAAATAGGTGTATCACTCGAAGTTTTGGCTACTGGAGTTTCATATACTGGGAGATAGAGATGTCACGGACTCTCTTCATCAGGAGTCCTGAAATGTCGAAATGAAAAATCCTGAAAACCCTAAAGAGGCGCATCACTCGGAGTGTTGGATACCAGGATTTCGGTCACTGGGAGATAGAGAAGTCACAGACTCTCGTCATCAGGAGTCTCGAAATGCCGAAATGCGAAATCCCAAAAACCTGAAAGAGGCACATCACTCAGAGTGTTGGATACCGGGATTTTGGTTACCAGGAGATGGATATGACCAGGACCCTTCATCAATAGGAGTCTTGAAATCATGCAACGTGAAATTGAAAAATGATCTACGCCTTTGGATCGAGGAAATCGTGGACTATTGATCTGACTCCATATTGTAGTATCGGATACCAGGAGGTTGAGAAGTCAAGAGTCAGGACACTGCATCACAAGAGTCACGAAATCGCGAAACCCGAAGTCACGAAATGATAAAGACACCATACCGGAGTTTCGGATACCAGGAGTAGGAGGAGTCAAGAGTGAAGACTCTTCATTACAGGAGTCCCAAAATCACGAAACTCGAAGTCGCGAAATGTTAGTGAAGACAAGCTCCTTTTCAGAGTTTCGGGGGTCGAGAAATGGAGAGTACTAAAATGCTCCACTGTAGTGATCCAGAAATGCCGAAGAACAAAATGTCAAAATGAACGCAAGATTTAGAGAAGCTAATCCAATGGTGCAGATGAAACTGAAGAAGATCGGAGGGATACTATAGCACTTCTCAGTGTAACTGATAGAAACCACTGATGGTTTCTACCAAGAGGACTTGAAGAAACTTATGTGTGATTTCCAAAGGAACTGAAGGGTCACAAGGAATCTTCCAGTAGGAGAAAAGAAAGTTTGTGGAGGCTATTGACAGCTAGAAGAGCGTTGAAGCTGTTAACTGCGACTATGAGGTTGAGGTCATTTGCAACAGAAGATGAAGAATCTCAACTGCCTGTGATGTGAAGGAATTTGTTCATGACACCTAGTGATGACAAACAGATGGGCTTAACAAAATAGAGAAGATGCAGAGTTATCATGATGAAGAGGCAGAGCACTCAACATATAGAGGTTGAAGAACCATTGTAGACAGAGGATGCACAAGATTCACAGGGAGTATAAGAAAGTGGAGAAAAGAAGAGAGGGTGTTGTTCCTAAGAGCATTGATGCATGTGTGAAGAAGGAGGTGGAGTGCAGTAGCTGAAAGGGAAATAAGACAAAAGGTGCATCAAATGGGAATGAGGCACAGAACACAAAAAGGAGCAGAACAAAAAGTGCAATGGATGTGTGCCGGAAGATAGTGAGGAAGTCAAAGCAGTAAAATCTTGCAGAATAGTGATGAGACTGGTAAGTTGTGGTTGAACACTATATCACTGTAATAAGTTTTAGTAATTCATATTGATAAGCCAGGGAGGTAGGGAGGTGCAAGGGAGAATTGTTGTTCTCTGTTTTACAGGTTGGTTCCTGTATGATTGGAAGTTGGTGCTTCCATCCATTTGGTGTTGGAAATACTCAGGGAGTTGGTGCTTCCTTCTAGTTGGTGCTAGAGAAACTAGGGAGTTTGTACTTCCTTCTAGTTGGTGCTAGAGAAACCAGGGAGTTGGTGCTTCCTTCTAGTGGGTGCTAGAGAAAACAAAGAGTTGGTGCTCTAAACAAGTTGCAGCTTGCAAGAAAAAAAAAAAACAAAGGTTGTAGCCTCACAATGAGTTGGTGCTCATATGTATGATAATGTAAAGAATTTAAATAATACTTATCATATAAAGAAGAAAATGTTTTTACCCTTTATGGGTTTCCTCAGGAAATATATGTCTCTGTGTATCTAATATCTATCACTGATGCTGAATGTCCCATTACTTATTTACCTTCATTATTGTGATCATCATTGAGTGCCTTGTAAAGAATTTAAAAGAAGAATAATTGTTTAAGCACGGTAATAACTGATTCACCCCACCCCTCTCAGTTTTCCAACACAACAAACCAGAGAGCAGGTAATGGACAAAGCATACGGTCATCAGCAGAAGATCAAGAAGCCTTTTGACAGGAAGGTCAAGAAGGAGGAATTCGAGCTGGGAGATTTGGTGCTTAAGTGGGATGCACACATGAAGGATAGAGGCAAACACAACAAGTTTGATGCCCTCTGGATTGTGCCCTTCAAAATCTATGAATTATTCTTAAACAACACTTATAGGTTGCAGGATTTGGAGGGCGAAGAAGTTTTTAACGACCCAGTAAATGGGCATTTCTTGAAGAAATGTTTTGTTTAAGCCTTATATGGCTCCTCTGTTTTTGTAAATATTTTTTTTTTGTTTGTTTTCGTCTTAATAAATGACTCCATAGCCCAACAACAAGGAACTGAAACTGCAAATAATTCTTAGAGCCTCACAGGGAGGACTCTATCCCCCATGGAGCCGAATGTTAGCACATATTCTTGTAAGGGGGGAGTTTCTCTCTGGATTCGGGCCCTTAGTGAAATATGCATGAAATGGGGCTTAAAAACCCATCAAATGAAGTTATCCAAGGTCGTAGCCATGAGAGCCCAAGCGTAGCATGTAAAAAATCTCCATTTTCGGGTTAAAAATCAAGTAGGCAGGGATTTTTGTTTTCAACAGCGAGGATCCATCAATGGAGCAGATCGACGGTCATCGGTTAAGCTGGAGCCATGGAGTTGCATGAGGATTAGTGCCTGGGATCATCCCTTATGGAAAAAGTCACGAAATGATCTGGGTCATTGATCGGGGGAGCGTCTCAGCCATCCATATGAAATACGCGTGGCGCCTAATTAAGCACCGTCTGTGTTTCGAAAGTTGAAACTTCAAAAGACAAGGGGTCTCTCCTCCGCTGCATTTTGAAACCCTGAAACACGAAATGCGAGGCACCAAGAGCTTGGCCCATGGTCATATCCAAGTAAAGTAAAAGTGTTGAAGTACTCTCAGTCGTCCATCTAAGGGACGCATGGTGCACATCCGTGCTTTCGGAGTTTTGGTCACCGGGAGAATGGGGGAGAGATACATCAGGAATCCTCGGTGCATGAAATCCTAACACAATCAGGACTGTTGATTAAGGAAATATCTCAGTTGTCTATCAGGAAAGACACGTGGTGCAAGATATGAGTCATAGATGGGGCCTTTCGAGATAGCCAAAGTGAAAGTGATGAAGTAATCTGAACCGTCCATCTAAGGGACACATGGCGAGGGATTAAAAACCATCGCAGTTTTAGCTACCAGGATTTTGAAGGCCGGGGTCACTCCTCCATTGCAGTTGGAATTGCTGAAATGAAAAATGTGAAAGCCCCCAGGGGTTGGGCCCACGATCATAGCGCTCGGTCACATCAAGCAAGACTAAAAAGTGGGGGTCAGTTGGATTTATGAGCTCGTTGAGAGGCGAGCGATCATGACCATCCAATGAGAATAGATATAAGTCGTTGAGCTTCAGTAGATCTGGGCTGTCAATCCCTGGGAGACAAGTGGCGATCCCAGTGTTGGGAATTTTGAGAGAAAAGGAACGAGAACTCTCAGTGGGAGAATCCCCAAAATACATTGAGGGTCGGGCCAATGGTCATGGCCCCTGTCTCATATGGAAGATAAGGTTGGAAACCTAGGCCTTCAAGGGATCATTGTGGCCATCGATTTAGGCGCCAGATCCGACTGCCGATATGGAGGGTCGTTTCACAGTTTTAGTTACCGAGGATCCTGGAGGCTAGTGTGGTGGAATTTCCTGAAAGGAGAAGTGTCGAAATCTCCTTTGAAGATAGGTGTAGGGTCACAGCCTGTGGTCACTTGGGGTGATAGAAAGCGCTACGCAAGGGGCCAAAGAGTCAGGTTTAGTTGCAAGAGGGGTAACTGCATTCTCCAGGTGCCAATTCAAATTAGCCTTGATCCTGATCCCTACAAGAACTAAATGAAAGTGGGAGGAGGTAGTTGAAACCTCACCCCACTCCTTAAATGTAAGGCATGGAGGTTCTGGCAGGCAGTCTGCCCAAGGTCGCCCTATCGAGAGATTTCCTGAGAGCCATGTCGATTTGATGTCCTCATCTTATTAGAAGAGCCTGGACAAGCTAGTTTGGAATTTAATGGCTCAGCTACCCTCCTTTTGCCAAGGTGGTGAATTTCTCTGAGTATATTTACTTAGTTTTTGTATTTTTGTAGGGGGATCATTGGTAGAGCTAAGCTCTCAGTTGTAAAGTTTTGACGAAGCACTTGTTTTCCCCTGGTTATGTATCTGTATGTGAAATTTGTTGTTTAATGACAATCAACTGCTTATTCGATCTAGTTTTCATCTAATATTGAAAGAGTTCATGATTGAATGAGTCACATGAAGTATTGTGACAGTGTTATATAAATGTTTTATTGTAACGTTGTTATGATTTCTTTTTATGTTCTCGTGATTTGAATATAAGAAGTTCTTGTGTTTAAATTCTTCCTCTTCAGGCTGTTGGAAGTTTGATGCCTACAATAGACCTTTTCACTTTCTTACCGAACTCTTCCTCCTACTCACGCTTATTACAACTTACTGTCTAAAGTTAAATTAAGACTTCACATATTCATGCATAGCCTAGTCCAGGATTTTGAGTTGAAACGATACTATACTGAGTTTATTTCCAATCGATCACCCCTTTTATAAACAAATCGTGACATAAATTGATGGGTATCAGGCTTACTCCTGCTGCAATCCATGAGTGACTTCTGGTGCTAACACTTGGGAAATATCTACTGCTATGGTGGATTCCTGGGGAGCTTCCACCATTTTGGCTGATTTAGATACGATCCTTTATTCCCTGGCCCTAAGGTGCTCTTGAGATGATTGTTCCAGGGCCATTGTTTTTTCTTCCCAACTCAGGGCTTTGAACCTGGTTTCCTTAGGATCATCCATTCTCACCATCACCTCATCCCAGTCTTGAGCATTTTCAGTGAAAATTTCATCCTCAAACCGGTCATGGGTATAGGGCCAATAGGATGATACCTGTGATGCATTTTTTGAGACCAGACTCTTGGGGTCATGATTGCAAAAATGACTAGTCTGGAATCAGAATTCTAATTGAATTAATCCTTCCTGCTTAGCCTGCATGGTGTCTTTGACCGCATAGAAGCCAATATGAAACCCATAAGGTATGAAGGTCTGCTTCTTGTCCTTTACCAAAGTGGCATTGTATCCTTGAAAAATGGTTTGATAACAAATTTCCCCTAATACAAGTCGATCGAGGACATATATAGGTAACTTATGTGGTGCCCCTGTGGCGCCTAAAACTTTGATGTAGGTCTCGCACTCATCTAGATAACAGTGACCTACTTTTGATACAACCTTTTTGGCTGCATCCGACAGTCTTGGGCACTCTTTCTTAAACAAAAAAGAGTATATGTGTGCAATAAATTGGTCACAGATGAGAAAATAGGATTTCTTGTACCTGTTTTCCCATAATATGCCGAAGTATACATGGACCACGAGCTAAGAGGAGTGCCACCATAAGTTCATTCTAGCAAAGACGTTCTTAGCACATACGACATCCAGTAGATAAGAAGCCATGTAGAAGGAAGGGGTTTCTCCCTCTTTCGGCGTCTGAGATTGTCGTATGCAAGTGCTCAGTTGTTTGGAGATGATCGCACCCAAGTTAAAACTCATTCCAGAAATGGATATTGTATAAGCCAGAGGCATCCAGGCCTCTGAAAAACTCGAGCAGTCTTTCTCCCCATGCAATCGGTAGAGGAGGGCCATTAAATAGATGTAAGCCTCTCTCAAGTTGGTTGTTGGGTACTAGCCCGAGGTTCGATTGGTGAAATTTTTATCCTCTCTCCACCAGGATGCCATAATATTGCTCGTGTCATGCTTGTGATAAAAACTCAAAAACAAATCTGTGTTCAAACGTTCCTCCAGCTCCGTGAGCTTGTAGTAATTTTGAACTTCCACCAGGAGGAAAACCCAACACATTCGCCATTGTCGTCATTAATTAAACACTTATGTGCATCGGTGTGATCAATAAGCCATTTTAGGAGTTCGATGTAGGGGAATACCGAAGCCCTTCTTACTTTTAATGTTTATGCCATTATTATAGTTCTTTGCATTTCAATAGATAATAGCAACATAAGAACAAGATCACTAAGAAATACACATTCACAAGAGACACAACATTTATCCTGTGAAACCCTCTAGGGGAAGAAAACCCAACAAAACTTCCTTAATATAAATAGCCAATACAATTCCAAGAGATCTTATGCTAAAACAAAAAGTCCTCTCCCAATATATGCGCCACTCTCTCTCTCCTTTGTCGGTAACAGATCGAAACTTGTCTCTCAAACTGAGCAAGTGAGTTGTGATGAAATGAGGCGCTAGCCTCCTTTATTTATATAAGTTCTGGCACGTGTGAAGTGTCTCTTTACTGGAAGGGCTGACTTCTCAATCTGGGTGGGTAAACCCACCTTTATTATATTTATGGGTCTTCTTATTAACTGTTGGGTCTGACTTCTTATTCTTCCTATTATAATTTTCTGTTTACCAATCCACAAAAGGGAATTTGGTCCTATTACAATATCCAACATGATCAATCCACAATGGGGATTGATCCTTTGAATTAAATATCAATAATAATAAGAATACTCTTTGCAGTTACATTATTTCAACACTCCCCCTTAACAAGAAGGGTATTCTTCAGCAACATCATGTGAGAGAGAGAGGACAACATCATCAACAACATCAGGTAGGAGGACAGCATCATCAATATCATCTTGGCTGGCGTATTTATAAATCATCGGAAGTTTTCTTCATCGGAAACATCGTCATTCTAGAAAGAATTCCATCATCATCTGCATCAATATGTATCCGTATAAAAAATGATACCTCATCATAGCACTAGGCTGGCCCATCATAGTACTAGACTGGATTTATGTCACAGCTGTTAAGCTAGTAGCTCAGTGCAAGTCACATCTTGCTTTACGTCTAACAACTAGGTTAGAAGTAAGGTATACATCATCTTGATTTACGTCTAACAACTGGGTCAGAAGAAAGGAACACATCATCATCTTGCTTTACATCTAACAACTAGGTTAGAAGCAAGGAATCATATTGCTTTATGTCTAACAGCGAGGTCAGAAGAAAGGAACACACACATCATCTTTCTTTACGTGTAACAGTGAGGTCAGAAGCAAGGAATCATCTTGCTTTACGTCTAACAGTGATTTCAGAAGCAAGGAACACACACATCATATTGCTTTACGTCTAACAGCGAGGTCATAAGAAAGGAATCATCTTGCTTTACATCTAACAACGAGCTCAGAAGCAAGGAACACACACGTCATCTTGTTTTACGTCTAACAGTTAGGTCAGAAGCAAGGAATAATCTTGCTTTATGTCTAACAGCGAGGTCAGAAGAAAGGAATCATCTTGCTTTACGTCTAACAGTGAGGTCAGAAGCAAGGAATCATATATACTCCCCCTTTTAGGGAGGGTCCTTCCAGACTATACCAAGCTTATCTCGAAAGTGTTCAAACTTTACACGAGATAGAGGTTTGGTCAACACATCAGCAACCTGTTCATCCATGTTGACATATAGGAGCTTCAAGGCTCCTCTCTGCACCATGTCACGGATGTAATGATAGTGAATCTCTATGTGCTTCGACCTATCATGAAATACAGGATTCTCTATCATCTTTATGCATCTCTGGTTGTCACATAGGATCGTGGTTGCTTCCATCTCTAGGTCAAATAGACCGGTCAGGAGCTTACGAAGCCATATAGCTTTGCAACTCACAGAACATGCGACAATGTACTCTTCTTCCACTGTGTTGCGAGAAATACTGGATTGCTTCCTACTCTGCCATGAGATCATGGTTGATCCCAAACTGAAACAACATCTAGAAGTGATTTTTCTGTCAACAACGCTTCCTGCCCAATCTGAATTAGTGTATCCACTCAATGTAAAATCATGATCTCCGTCATAACTGAGACCATAATCTATTGTACCTTTAAGGTACCTCATCACATGTTTTGCAGCCACTAGGTGAACACGTCTAGGCTCTACCAGAAACTGACTCAAGGTGTTCACGGCAAAACAAATGTTTGGTCTGGTGTTCATCAAGTACATTAGTGATCCAATAATCTGTCTGTACAATGTGGCATCAATAAAATCTGACGAAGTATTGACCAGCAGCTTCAGCTTCACTTCCATGGGTGTATTCATGGGTTTGCATTCCAGCATGTTGAATCTCTTTAAGATCTCGACTGTGTACTTCCCTTGGTTAAGGAAGATCCTCTCTGGACTCTACCAAACCTCAAGACCTGAGAAATAATGCATTAGGCCAAGGTATTTCATTTCAAATTCAGAGGCAAGTCTCCTTTTACATTCAGCGATGAGATTTTCTTCTCCAATTAAGAATAAGTAATCCACATATAGGAATAATATTACTGGATCATTATCCATAATTTTGTAGTAGAGATTTGAGTCTGCTTTACTCTTGGTAAATCCTAAGCTCGTTAAGAAACTTTCTATACGGCCATACCAAGCTCTAGGAGATTGCTTCAATCCATATAAGGCTTTCTTCAATCTGCAGACATGAGACTTCCCGTCTTCAACCTAAAATCCTTGAGTTTTCTCTATATACACTTCCTCTTCGATGACACCATTTAGGAAAGCTGTCTTTACGTCCATCTGGTGCAGCTTCCACTTCATCTTAGCTGCAAGAGATATGATGGTCCTGATCGAAGTGTATCTGGCCACAGGAGCGAATGTCTCTTCATAGTCAATGCTTTCCTTCTGGGAAAAGCCATGAGCGACAAATATTTCTTTATACTTCTCAATACTTCCATTAGCAACATATTTTATTTTGAAGAGCCATCTGTAGGATACCCCATCTTCGATCTAGGAACTATTTCCCATACTTTGTTCTTCATTATGGATTGGTATTCCTCTGTCATGGCATCTTCCCATTCTTTTCTCTGAATGGCTTCTTCAGAGCAGGTAGACTCCTCTTCTATAAGATCACACATCAAAGCTGTATAAATGGAGAATGGCTTTGTTCTTTTCACCTGTCTTGTAGTTCCTTCGGGAACACCATATTTCTCTCCATCTTGAATAAGCTCTCTAGCCTAGGATGGGTTTCTTTTATGGAGGATCTTCATCTGAGGAGGTTCTTGTACTTCTACTATATCATGTTCTTCTAGAAGTTCCTCATCAGGAGAAGTTACAACTTCCCTCACTGGTGCTGCAGCTCTAGGAACCTCCCTCATTGCAATATTGGGGATTACGAGTTCCTCTTCATATACCTCTTCAAGATGGCATGTTTTAGACTTTTTGAGCGTTTCATCTTCATCAAAGGTCACATTCCTGCTAATCTCAATGTGATGTTGACCTAGTATATAAATCCTGAAGGCCTTGGAAACCTCACAGTATCCCACAAATATTCCTTCTTTCCTGAAGGGTCCAACTTGTTTCTCTTTTCTTTAGGTATATGAATAAACACTAGATAGCCAAATATTTTGAGATGGATTACCTCTAGCTTCTTTTCAGTGAACATCTCTTCTCATGTCTTGAGACCAAGTGCACTATGGGATAATCGGTTCTGCACATAAACAGTTTCCATTGTTGCTTCTGCCCATAAGCACATATGAAGATCTTGATCATGGATCATAGTCTTCACAGCTTCTAGTATGGTTATGTTCTTCCGTTCAGCTACACCGTTTTGTTGGGGATCTTGATCCCAACATCTTTTCAGAAGTTCATGAACTCTTTTGAGGTATATTCTCCTCCATTATCTGATGATCTGAAAATGATAAAGGCTTGTATTCTTGAAAATATTTGCAAGTTTTAATTCAAGTGTTATTATGCAAATGGATTAATTTTGAAAACACAAATTTTATAGAAATTATGCATTCAAGATGCAATAATAACCAACAAAATACAGTGAACAGTAAACACATAACACAACAAATGATAAAGGAGTTCACCCCTCTCTTGGGCTACATCTCCCGGTCCAGCTTCCAATGGATCTTTTATATTATTTTCTCAAAGTGCTAAAATATGTTCTTTACAATGCTTAAAATTTCAAATAGATGGCTCCAATGGATTTAGAATGTCCAAAAACCCCTAGCTGGGCCTTTTCGGCACCTGATTTGGCCAAAAATTGAAGAAGATAGGCTTCCTGGAAGTTCTCCTTCAAACTTGTTGTCTCTGGATCAACAAATTGCACCATTGTGTGTCCAACCTAGCACACGCGCTCATTTCCATGCTAAAACCTAGCACCAGGCGCATAATAAAAAACTGTGCAAACTGTAGGACAGTTAGGGTGCCTAGCCCCTAACTGCCAAACCGTTGGGCATATGGCCATGTGACCGCACATAAAAAGGGCTAAGTCCCAAGTCAAATGGTAAAGCGACAAATGTTGACGCAGTTTTAACCGTTGGCAATACCAAACAATCTCCTGCACGTTTAACCACTATTCATATGTATTAACAATACAACCATGGGCTGAATCCATTTGAATTTGTGTGTGCGCATAGTGGTGGTTATATGGTAATCCACATATGGCCGGGGGTCGGGGCTTAGCCCCAGCCCGGACCGCACCCAAATCAAAAATCAATGCAATTCAAATATTTTTAAAACCATATATGTGTTAAGAACCAATGGTGGGTGTGCCAGTTGGGCAGCCCTTCCCAAATCTCTCCCCCTACCCAAAGGTTGCGGGGTTGAGTCCTACCGACTACACAAGTTTTATCCAATGTCCAGATGACACGTGGCGGTCCTTGCTTGGGCCACGTGTCACCAATCCATTCACCAGCAAGATGCCACTTGTCAAGAAATGATTCGACCATCCAACTGCCAACTATTCACCAACTCAACCCTGCCACATCATCATTAGGCCCTGCCACATCATCCTACGGCCCTACCACATCAGCATCCGTACAGACTGTACAGTCAACAATTTTTTTTTTGCATGTTTGATGATTTGAACAAAATGTGATATCTCACTCATCCGACGTCCGTTTGAATCCAAACAAGTTGCGTTGGGTTCATTATGATGAGACCTATGTACCCGTTTGATTTTAAGTGATTCCGAGCACTTTGAATTTTGAGCAAAATTTGATCCCCTGGATCACACCTCCCCATTGAAAAGCTTTTGGACCTCCAAAAGGCTATTTTTAGTCTATCTGAAGATGAGGGTATAGTTCCCTCACCTTTTCAACCTCAATCCACTTTTCTTTTCTTGGATTTGTGCCTTTAAGACCAATTCAAAGATATTCCACATTTCCTCGTTTTGAAGTTCTCATTCTCCTGTCAAGGATTGTGTCTTCATGCAGTTCTCTCAGATATTCTAGGGAGAAATCATCTATAGAAGGAATCTGAACATGTTCTCCTTGATCATAAATCAATGGAGGCTCATACAATTTCAAATTCTCAACATTAACAAATGCATGCATTTGCATATAAGGAGGCAAATCCAAATGGAAGGCATTGTTACCAATCTTGTCAAGAATCTTGAAAGGACCATATTTAATTGGTTTCAGTTTTTTACCTTCTCCTTTAAGCCTCTCCTTACTAATGTAAATCCAAACTTCATCTCCAACTTGGAAACTGTGATCAACACGATGCTTTTCATGTCTTGTCTTGTACTTAGCTTGACCCTTTTCCAACTGTTCTTGTACCATTTGATGTATCAACTAAATTTGTTCATTGAACTTTTCTGCCCTATCAATGTCATATTGACCATCAATAGCAATATCCTTCCCAAAGATAAAATCTAAAGGAGATTTGGGCAAATAGCCAAAACATGCTTCAAATGGCAATGTTTGAGTTGAAGAGTGCTTAGCCCGAGTGTAAGCATGATGAATGTAGTGTAAATGCTCATCCCAAAGTTTAGGATGCTTGCTACAATAACCACGAAGAAGATGCACCACTGTTCTATTTACCACTTCTGTTTGACCATCAGTTTGTGGATGAAAAGATGTGCTCTTTTTTATTTTGGTGTCCATGAGTGCCCATAAACTCGACCAAAAGCTCCCAATAAATCAAGAATCTCGATCAGAAATAATGGATTTAGGCACTCCAAAATGTACCCAAACATGTTGAAAGAACATTTGTGTCGTTTGCTCAGATGTAACCTTCTTCTTACAAGGCATCAAAATACACATTTTTCTAAATCAATCAACCACAAAATAAAGATAATCATGATTTTTTTTAGACATAGGTAGACCTCCTACAAAGTCCATAGAAATACTTTCCGAAGGACGAGAAGGAACCGGAAGTGGAGTATACAAACCCAACTTTCGATTGCTAGGTTTGCTTGTGGCACATAATGAACATCCTTGACCATATCTTGAAACACTTTCATTCATTTTAGGCCAATAGCAGTACCTTTGCAAATTAGCCACCGTCTTGCCTACACCAAAGTGACCAACAATAAGAGAAGAATGGGCTTCTCTTATTATGTTGATTCTTTCACCCTGCGGAATACATAGCTTGCCAAGATGATACAAAAGATTATCATCCACATGGTAATCCAATTCCTCAACATGGTTAGAATGACACAAAGTTTCATATACTTCTTTAAAATCAGCATCTAAAGCATATTTCTCAACATAGCTCTCATGCATGATAGGACTATGATTAAGAATAACTGAAGCACTAATAATAGGCCTTGAAAACATATCAGCAACTTTGTTATAAATGCCCTTCTTATACCTTATGACCAAGTGGAATTGTTGTAGAAAACCCATCCATCTGAAGTGCCTTGCTTGTTGTAGCTTTGTTTGTGATTGTAAGTATTGCAGTGGTTGATGATCTGTGTGGACAATGGTTTCTTTCCCCAACAAATAATGTTTCCATTTTTTCACACTTTGCACCAATGCATACAACTCCTTATCATAAGTAGGATAGTTAATCACGGCACCATTAAAAGTTTCAGAATGAAAACAAATGGGCTTACCATGTTGTAACAAGACTGCTCCCATTGCATAATTCCTTGCATCAGTTTGGATTTCAAAAGGTTGCCTCAAATTCGGAAGTGCAAGAACTGGGGCTGAACTCATTCTCTCCTTCAAAGTATCAAAAGCCTTTTGTTTCTTGCCTCCCCATTGAAAAACTTGCTTTACATTCTTAACATGCTATTCACGAGTTTTGCTAAAAATCAAAATGTCATCCAAGTAGAAAATAACACAATCATCAAGAAAAGGCCTTAAGACATCATTCATAACTCTCATGAAAGTAGCAGGAGCATTGCAAAGTCCAAAAGGCATTACCATCCACTCAAACAAACCTTGCTTTGTTTTGAAAGCTATCTTCCATGTGTCTCCTTTGGCAATCCTGATCTGATGATATCCACTTCTCAAATCCAACTTAGTAAAATACTTAGCATCTTTCAATTGATCAAGAAAATCATCAATTCTAGGAAGAGGATAGTGATTATTTACCGTAATCTTGTTCAAGGCCTTGAAATCAACAAACATACGCCATGTACCATCTTTCTTTGGCACTAACACAATTGGAGATCCACATGGCGATGTGCTTGGAACGATGACCCCTTTGTCAAGCAACTCTTGGATTTGTTTTTTGATTTCATCATTCTCCGTGACTGACATCTTGTACATACCAATGTTTGAAAGAGGACAATCTTGCTGCAATTGAATTTCATGTTGGATACCTCTTCTTGGAGGTAATCCCTTTGGTTCTTGAAACATCTCATCATATTGATTAGCAACCTCATATAGATAATATTTCAACTTTGCATCACAACCTTGAAAAACTTCATTTTCAATATCATCTTTGGGTTTAATCATCAAGAGAACAAAATTCTTGCTAGCATTGACTAATCTCTTCATTTGTCTTGTATTTACAAGTAACAAATTCATCTTCTTTGTATGTGCTCTAATAGTGTACTCAACTCCATTTTTAAATAAGTGATACTTATTCTCATGACGATGAAAAATGGATTTTCTATCATATAATTATGGGCTTCCCAATACAATACCACAGATATCAAAAGGAATAACATCAAGCTCTACCTCATCTATAAAATTTGCAGTGATGGCAAACCTAAGTTTACATCTTCTTGTCCCCTGCAATTTAGCATTATCACATATCCAACCAAGAGGACATGGTTTAGGATGTGGAATTGTTTCCAATTTTAATTTCTTGATAGTGTCTTCAGATATAAGGTTTGCTTGAGATCCAGTATCAAAAAGAGTATCTATCTTGGTATGCTTTGAAACAACCCTTATGTGAAAAAGTTCTATTCTTTCTTTTTCTTATCGAGTTTCATTGAGATTACTATTACTTGAAGAACTAGTACTTGCAATAGAACCCTTACCTTGATAACCCATGGCTGTAATCTTTGTTTCATCACCCGAATCAGAACCTAAATCATGTTGTATGGTTGCAGCAGTCTTTGACTTCCCTTTGTCGCCAAAATTTTTGGGTCTTCTTTCAGGATGAAGTTTCCAACAATGGTCTTCATCATGGCCATCTTTTGAACAATGTTTGCATGTAAATTTTTCTCCCTCTTTTTTAACAGCATCATTCTTTTTTCCATTGCCCTTGAACTTCCTCTTTCCTTTGTCTCCATGACTGAAAGGCTTCTTATTACCCTCATGAGTTTCATTCCTTCCTCTGGCTTCCAAATGAGTTGCCTGAACACAAACTTCATCTACATTTGAAGGGTTAAACATGAGTATTGTATGTCTCAAGTAACTATGTAAAGCTTCAATGTATTTGAGTAAAGTTTCTTGAGAAGACAAATCTACTCCCAAAACCAAAGCTCTTCTCCTAAATTCTTGAGTAAAGATTTGCACATTTTTCCCTTTATCTTGTCTAAAATTTTGCCAATCCATAGTAGCTTTTTGCATATATGCCAATGGGTAAAATTGTTTTTTAATTGCAACAATAAAATCATTCCAAGAGGTTAAAATTTTACCATGTTTCTTCATGTCCTCTTGAGTCTTGGCTTCCCACCAAATGAGTGTTGCACTATCCAATCTTAAAGAAGCAAGATGAATCTTAGTTTCATCATCTTGAATTTTTTTTATCCTACAATACACCTCAATCTGACGAATCCAATTATCTAATTTCTCAGCATTTACCTCTCCATTGTACATTGGCAATTCAAATTTAATATCAAGCTTTAACAAAGGAATTTGTGGAGGAGTTTTACCATGTCCCTTTGGAGAATTTGGAAGAGGTTGTGAACTAGTAGAAGAAGAGGAAGATGGAGGTGAGGGAGGTGGAGAAGCACCATTCCCTCCATTTCCATTTGGAGTTTTATCACCATTGTCTCCCTTGTTCTTTGAAGGGTTGGAGCCTTCACCTTGCAACCTTGTATTCCTTTCTTCTATCAATACTTTCATCATTTCTCTCATTTCCATGAAATCCTTTCAGAGATCTTCATCTTCTGTAGGAATATTTTCATGACTCTCTTCATGAGCCATACCTGGTGAATGCCTCCTTGAAGCTTGAGGTGATGATATAATTTTTCTTCTTGAAGGATGAGAACTTGGCTCTACAAGTTGACCTTCTCCTCTTGTGAGTTTCAACCTTGTGAGCATCGGAAAACAAAACACTTTCAAATAATCAAGCCTTCAAAAACCTAAGCTTTGATACCAACTTGATCTGAAAATGATAAAGGCTTGTATTCTTGAAAATATTTGCAAGTTTTAATTCAAGTGTTATTATGCAAATGGATCAATTTTGCAAATTTTTTTTTTATATAAATTACACATTCAATATGCAATAATAACTAGCAAAATACAGTGAATAGTAAACACATAACACAGCAAATGATAAAGGAGTTCACCCATCTCTTGGGCTACATCTCCTGGTCCAGCTTCCAATGGATATTTTATATTATTTTCTCAAAGTGATAAAATATGTGCTTTACAATGCTCAAAATGCCAAATATATGGCTCCAATTGCTTCAGAACGTCCAAAAACCCCTAGCTGGGGTTTTTCAGCACCTGATTTGGCCAAAAATTGAAGAAGATAGGCTTCCTGGAAGTTCTCCTTCAAACTTGTTGTCTCTGGATCAACAAATTGCACTTCTGTGTGTCCAACCTAGCACATGCGCTCATTTCCATGCTAAAAACTAGCACCAGGTGCATAACCAAAAACCGTGCAAACTGTAGGATGATTAGGGTGCCTAGCCCCTAACCGCCAAACCGTTGGGCATATGGCCATGTGACCGCACGTAAAAAGGGCTAAGTCCCAAGTCAAATGGTAAAGCGACAAGTGTCGGCGCGGTTTTAACCGTTGGCAATACCAAACAAGCTCTCGTGCATTTAACCATTGGTCATATGTATTAACAATACAACCATGGGCTGACTCCATTTGAATTTGCGCATGTGCGCAGTGGTGGTTATATGGTAATCTGCATATGGTCAGGGGCTAGGGCTTGGCCTCGGCCCGAACCGCACCCAAAATCAAAACTCAATGCAATTCAAATTTTTTTAAAACCATATATGTGTTAAGAACCAATGGTGGGTGCACCGGTTGGGTGGCCCTTCCCAAAGCTCTTCCCCTGCCCGGAGGTCGCAGGGTCGAGTCTTGCCGACTACACAAGTTTTATCCAATGTCCATATGACACATGGCGGCCCTTGCTTGGGCCACGTGTCACCAATCCATTCGCCACCAAGATGCCACATGTTAAGAAATGATTCGACCGTCCAACTGCCAATTGTCCGCCAACTCAGCCCTACCACATCAGCGTACAGCCCTTCCACATCATCATCCGTACGGACTGTACAGTCAGCAAAATGTTTTTTACCTGTTTGACGATTTGAATAGAACGTGATATCTCACTCATCCAACGTCCATTTGAACCCAAACTAGTTGCATTGGGTTCATGACGATGAGACCTATGCACCTGTTTGATTTGAAGTGATTCTGAGCACTTTGAATTTTGAGCAAAATTTGACCCCCTGGATCATCTAACCTGAGTACCTTAATCTTCTTTACATAAGGGTTCTCTTATCAAGGCTTTGAATTCCTTGATCTTGCTGAACACTTCAAATATATCTAGGTCTTTTATGAGAATAATCATTAATGAATGATACATAGTATACATACCCATTAATGGAGGATGATGGCATTGGGCCACATACATCTGAATGAATGAGTTCTAGGACTCCTTCTACCTTGATGTCCTTCTTCAGAAACGGGTTCTTGATGTTCTTCCCTTGTGCACATCCAATGCATACACCTTCATGGTCACCTTTGAGTTATGGTAAACCTATGACCACTTTGCATATGTATGGTAGCACCTTGTAGTTGAAGTGAGCTAATCTTCAATGCCAAGATTCTTCAATGGCGTGGGTCATGGCAGCTTCTGAGTAAACCTTTAGCTTATGAAAGGTACCTTCTTCTCTTCCAATGATGATTGCTTCATCTATGGTCTCTTCTTTATCACGTTTCCTTCTGCAACCTTCACCATATCTTCCTCAGGGTTATTACATGTGACCTGGAGCAAGGTCAGCAAAACAACAAGCAAGAGTAATATCCCTTTGATAATATAAATCAATAGCACGAACAATCATCCTAGTAGCTCCTTTAGAGCTATCACTTATAATTTATCTAAAGCAAAGATTAAAGGTAAGGAATACAATATGAAATGAGGTCAACATTCTCATAGTGTTGTGACCAAGCATTCTTCCATGGCAACCTAGAACTAACACACGAGGTTTCTCCTAGAGGAGGTGTTATTTGTATCAGGCAAAGCATATACCTCTATATGCTCACATGCTATTAGGTATAATACTTTACAAAGACTGCTATCTCAACTATAGTCATCAACTTGTCATGTGTACCTTTGA
>CBVK0100098673.1:0-12322 GCA_900067695.1 Picea abies
GGGGGGGGGGGGCTTCATCTTCCACAGGGGTTTCCACCACCACTTTCCAGGAACTTCCTCAACAGTTCCCATCCAAACTTTTTAGCCCAATTTGACAAAGTATGAACCATTTTTCGGATTTAAGGACCAACAAAGAGAGTCCTCTAAGTCCTCTGCTAAGGTAATGGAGTTTTCACAGAGTAATTTTACGAATGCCTCCCATTCTTCTAAGGTGGCATCTGGGAGGCCTAGGGTGGTCACATCCTTTCATCCCCATCTACCCCTAGACTGTGGGAGCCCAGTGCAGGCATCCTTGAGGGTTAGGATATTTGCTTCTTTTAAGGCTTCAATAAGAGAGGGAGATAATATGTACTTGTTGCTTGCTCCTAACCAAGGGTTGTCCCCTATTCTGACACTACTTTCATTTTTCCAATCTTTCAAATCGTCCAAGATCCTACCAAGGGGAAGGCCTCGACCAAAGCTTTCCAGACTATAGAACCACTTATGGATTTTATGGGGGAGCGAAACCACTCTACTACTGATAGATTGGGGAAGTATTTAGAGTTCATAAATATGGTCCATAGTGAGGATCCTTGTGCCATTCTCCAGATATTTCTGCTAGGAAGGGCGTGGGCGAAGGACCTGATGTCCTTGAGGCCCCAACCCCGTCATCTTTTGGTGTAGCAATGGTCTTCTAGGCGGCCAAGTAGATGCCTCTTGTGACTTTTTGACCAACCCAAATAAAGTGAGCACAAGTCCTTTGTATTTTGTCTAGCACTCCTTTTGGAAGTGCAACAATAGAGTTCCACTATACTGGAATGCTTTACATGACAATTTTAATTAGGACCAGACGCCACCCTCTAGAAAGAAAGTGATTTACCCATATCGATATTTTGGCTTCCACTTTCCTTGTTAACCAGTTCCAATCCTCTTTTCTGTAGTAGTTCGGTTTTAGGCAGAAACCTATATACTTTAGGCCTTCGCCTAGAGTTTTTTGTTGCGTTGGGATGATATTTAAGAGGGAGTGCATCTCATCATTTGAGCAATGATTTAGGATTAGACAGGATTTATCTAGGTTGACTTCAAGTCCAGTATCTTGGCTGAAAAGAGTTGAGATGTTCTTAAGGGAGGTCAGGTCTCTCAGAGATGCAACTATAATTACAAATATATCATCCACGAATAGGAGGTGAGAAACTGCTTCAGCTTTAGAAACTTTGGCTCCTCTGATTAAACCAATTGAACGAGATTCTTTGATTAGTCTACTTAAAGCCTCCACAACTAGTAGGAATAGGAAGGGCGAGAGGGGACATCCTTGACGAAGTCCACGAGAGGCTCTGAAGAAACTAGAAGGGGACCCATTTATTAGAACTGTGAATGAGGTGCTTTGTAAACAACCCATGATCCAATTTACAGAGGAAAGGTTCATTCACATTTGTAGCAGGACCGGTCAAAGGAAAGTCCAATTCACTTGGTCTTATGCTTTCGACAGATCTAGTTTGAAAATGGCAGCTTTGATATTTTTCCTTTTTACAGAGTGAAGGAATTCTTGAGAGAGTGTTACTGCATCATGAATTTGTCTGTTATGGAGAAAACCAAATTGTTCCTCCCCTATGATCTCGCTAAGCATCGGTCTAATTGTAAATGACGTTACAACATGAGATTGGGCGAAAGTCCTCAAGTGACTTCGCGTTTTCCCTTTTCGGGATGAGGCATAGGAAAGTGGAGTTCAATGTTCCATGAATTCCTCCAGTAATTTAGGATTCTTGTACCACCGCTAGTAGGTAATTTTTCAGTAGATCGAAAAAGGATTTGTAAAATTCCACAGTGAACCCGTCCGACCCTGGATATTTTCCATTCTGCATGGAGGAGAGAGCCTTTTTCAGTTCTTCCTCCGTGACTTTTTTCGTTAGTTCGCGGTTCATTTCTTCTGAGAAGATAGAGGGAAATTTTCCTACTACCTTCAAGATTTCCTGAATAGGACATCCGACTGGGTTTGTAAAAAGGTTTTAAAATAGGTGACCCCAACTTCTGCTTTTTCCTTGAAAGAACTAAGGATCATCTCGTCTTCTTTTTTTATATTCCAAATGGTGTTGAGGTTTCTTCTGAAATTGGCGAAGGCATGGGTAATTTTTGTGTTATTATCTCCCTCCATTAACCATGTGGCCCTGATTTTTTGGCGCCACTCTTGTTATTCTGTTTTAAGCCAGGAGTGACGTAGGTTCTCTAGGTTTTTGAGATCTTCCAAATTGCTTAAGTGATGAGACCTTCCTCCAATTTTTTGTATAGTATTTTTAGTTGTTCCTCCATGTCTAAAAGGGTTCTACACCTTCTCGCCTTCCATATGGGGATCCACGTTTTGATGGCAATTTTAAGTTTTTGAAGGATTGAGTCGAATTGTGTCGTTATAGGAGATGGATTCTAGGGATTTAATTTTTCCCATGAGGAGGTGACCAAACTCCTGAAGTCCTCGTCTTCTATCCAAGATTGACTGATTTTCAGTGGAGCTAGGGGGGTTTCCTCGTCGAGAATCCATTCTAGGGAGATCGAGCGATGGTAAGAAATTCCCCCCACTTCTACAGTCGATTTGAAGCTAGAGGTCGAATGTAGTAATCTTTCTGAGACCAAGAAATAATCCAGTCGCTTGGCCACCTCTTCGTTTCTCGTTCTGTAGTTTCTCTAGGTAAGGGAGAGATTAACTGGTTTGAGGTCCACCAACCACATATTTTCTAGGAGGGAAATGAAAAAGTCCCTTTGTTGGTCCTCCTTAGGGGATGCCCCCCAAATCTCTCTTAGGGAGAGGGTAAAGTTCATGTCGCCACCAACCACCAAGTGAGGGTCTGAGAAAACTCCTGCAGAAATGAAATCCTCCCAAAAAAGGATACGATCAACATATGGTCCGTATAAGTTAATGGCGAAAAAAAATAATTCATGGTTTTTATGTTTTAATTTTACTGAAATAGAAGTGGACAACGAAGATGAGGACAATGCCTAGAAATCATGGCTTCATCCCGTGATTAGGCCTCCTGACAAACATTCCACATCCATTGTGCTAAAGGACCAGTTCCTAAGCCAACTACTGAACACCTCCCTAGCCTTTTTTCCCTTACACATTGTTTCCTGTATCATAATAATGTATGGATTCAAGCTACGGAGGAGGAGTTTAAGAGCCAATCTCTTGGGGGGGGGGGCACCCCTCTGTCATTGAAGCATATAATTTTCATCTTTCCCCCGGAGGAGGGGCAATTCCGATTCTAAGGGCCCTCTTGATAGTAGCTTGGGTTCCTTTCTGAATCTTCACTGCGACTTTCTCCTAGGCCCGGGAAAGGTGGGATTTGTGTCCCTCTTGGGAAGGGGAAGGGGGGTCCAAGGCCAGGCCTCCTTTGGATGGGGCAGAGTCCTAGGGGTCGGTTTTAAAGTGGAGATCACAACCTTTTTCGAAGGGGGAAAGGAGGTGGAGACTTTCTATGGGAAGGAGAGGAGAGGGAGCGAGAAGGTGAACAAGGTATGGGACCCACAAAAGGGAGAGGACCGGGGGGGGGTTTGAAGCCCGACAAGAGAAAAGGCCTGGAGGGAGAATAATTTTTCTAGTAACGGGGAGGACCGGGGTGAGGTCGGGGATAGGGTCGTCATCTCGGGAAAGGTGGGATTTATGTCCTTCCTGGGAAGGGGGAGGGGGGTCCAAGGCCAGGTCTCCTTTGGATGGGGCAGAGTCCTGGGGGTCGGTTTTAAAGTGGAGATCACAACCTTTTTCGAAGGGGGAAAGGAGGTGGATACTTTTCATGGGAAGGAGAGGAGAGGGAGCGAGAAGGGGAGCAAGGTATGGGACTCACAAAAGGGAGAGGACCGAGGTGAGGTCGGGGAAAGGGTCGTCATAGGGGGAGGTCCTACAGTCGTCTCAGGGGAAACTTCAGGGACAACAGAGAGGGGTGATGAACAAGAAATAATATTGTGAACTATAGAGGGATGGAGGTCATCCAGAGACATACCTAAGGATGTTGTATTCAAGGCCAGATCTCCCACTACCTTGCTATTTGAGATTACATTTTCTGGTTCCAGAACAATTTTTCCATTTTTCCCTTCCAGGGAAACTCCTACCTCTACAACTTTTTGCCTGATGGTCGATTTGGGTCTCCAGACTTTACAAGAAGGTTGAAGAGGAGGTGCCACTTGCTGACAATGGGCCTTTAAGTGGATGAATGCATGACATCCATGGCAGCGAAAGGGAATACACCAATAGTCTATTCTTCGGTGACATGTTTTGTCCGCATAGATAATGTCGATGCTACCGAACAATCCATCCTTAATATCAACTTACACCATAATCCACGCCCATCTTCGATCCTTTTTAGATGCCCAATTCAACTCTATCTTTATGAATGATCCCAATCGGTTACCAATTCATTCCAGAGCCTCACGAGACTAGAAGGCCAGTGGAAGTCCTAGAAAAATAGCCTAAACTTTCATTGTCGACATTGATTCCTTTAGAGGGTCGAAATCGATGGTCTAGGTTTTTAGAGAAAGGCCAGAAGGACCCCAAAACCACTCTTTTGTTCGGATGTATTCATAGTCTTTGATAGAGAGAAAGTGAAAGGATATCCATCCTCTAAACAAAAAGTGAAATTCCGGAAGATACCCAAGCTTAGGTTTCCAGTTGTTATCTAGCCATCCGAACATGGATTTTTCCCTAGGGGTTTTCCCCCAAAATATTCCCACTAGAAATCTGCCCACTAACTCTAAAAGCTCATACATCGAAATGTCCTCGCCAATGACCATTTTAATCTAACCTTTTTTTTCTTTGATACACCTCACATTTTTCCTTGGTAATGATTCTCTGGACTCATGTTCCTCATAGGAAGATGGTTTGGTTGCTTTTGTCTTTGAGGATAAGGGGGGAGACTTTGATGAGACTGCTTGGACACTGCAATTTTACAACTGGCCTAGCGATCTTGGCTAGGGGTAGCAATATTCCTTCTGAGGAGGAAAATCTTCACATATTTCATGTTCGGGGATGGCATAGAGGTCAGGGAAAACAGGACGGGGAGCTTCGTTTGAGGGAGGAGACAAGGGAGAAGAAAAATCCTGATCTAGCACAGGGGAGAAAATATTGGAGCTGGTGGGACTATCTTGATAGTCCACCAGCTCACCGTCTTTTATTTCCATGTGTGGAGATCACGTGGAGGCACGCCCACGTCACGTGATAACGTCGAAAAACTATGTCAGACCCGATCGAGGAAAGGACAAAAGACGAGGGCGGGTCAGAGAAGGGAACGGGAAGGGAAAGAAAGGGGAGGGGGCCTACGACCCTCACTCAGGATTTTAGGCCTTAGGGTACATGGGTATGGGGGCGTGGACGAAGAGCAAAAAACCCAAATAATTGGATCTTCATAACTTTATCATACTTTTTTGTCATATTGATGTGTTAATTTGTAAAAATGGTTTTTTTAATAAATCGATTATTTATTATATATATTTATATATAATTTGAGTGAGCTTAATGGTTAAGAACATGTGTTTCCTCTTTGGAGATCACATCTTCAAATCTAAAGGGAAGTAGGGTATGTGTTCTTGTAGATCGTGACCTTATATATATATATGGGCTCAGTTGTGATGCTTTTAGAAATGGGAAAACATTATGCACCCAACAACAATGCATTTAAAGTTGTTGTTGCTAGGATGTAGACCATTTGATACAATGTACATCCCATTAATAGTGCATTAGAAATGGGAAAACATTATGCACCCAACAACAATGCATTCAAAGTTGTTATTGCTAGGATGTAGACCGTTTGATACAATGTATATCCTAGTAGTAGTGCATTTAGTGTTGTTGCTACTGGGTTGTATGCCATTGGATATGGTCTACATCCCAACAACAACAACATTAAATGCACTACTACTGGGATGTAGACCATTGGATATTGTCTACATCCAAACAAAAACAACAACATTAAATTCATTGTTGTTGGTTGCATATTGATCGCCTTTGAAATGGGCACGAGAAAATGACAATTTAATTATATAATATGTAGCTCATTGAATGAGATGGAGAACAAATGAATTTCAAATTCTCATAGAAAGAGTGATTCACAAGCCGAAGGAGAAAACAACCCATTGTTTTTAATATTGTTGGACATTTAGCTAGTTATTTTAATGGCAATGTGGTTTGAATCCCCTTGAATTAGATGTACTAATCTATACTCCCCTTAAATTAAATGCACTAGTCTACCCACAAATGAGAAATGTGTATCGTGGTCAATTATCCCATATTCATTACATTCTTTATGAGGTGAGGTTGAGAATAGACTAAGGAATGACAACAAGTGAGAGGGGGATTACAATTTAAAACTATGTAGGCATGTGGTCAAGATAGAGAAACGGTTCTTTTGGATTTCACTAAAGAATGTTGTGCGCCCACAATGTAATCCCAAAATGGAACTAATGCCCAATCCATCGATTATTTACTATATCGAGAGTGGAATTAAATCCCTAGTCATAATTAAATATAAAAAATGGATTAGTAGATCTAGTTTGTTTGTATGCACATGGATATTCTTATATAATGTAGTCCATGGCATGCACTTAAAAGGGGAATTGGTTTTATTTAAGTGCATTATCTATTTTTAATTTGAAACTTAAAAGGGGCATTGGTTTTGTTCATGTGTATTATCTATTTTGAATTTTGAAAGTGAAAAATTTCATGGAAATTTAAAGTTTTCTATTAATTAAGTTAATTTTGGGTATGAAAAGTATTATTAACCGCAGGTAGGAAAATTATTATTGGTTTTAAGTTTGAAATTATGTATGTATTCTTTGTATGACCAACCAAATATATGCATGGGAAATCAACTACATGCATAATTGAATTTATGAATGAAAGGATGCCACCTTAATTGGGTGTCCTCGATTCAGGGAACAAGGTAGATGAGAGATTGTTGGATCATGTGGTATTCATTATGAGTGGGGAAAATTCAACCCATGGATGGAATATGTTTCTATCTCCATGATGGATAGGTTTTATAGTAATGGGAAATGGGGGAGGAGAACTAGGGGAAATTCATTAAAATGGATGATGTTCGTTAGTTTGGTATTACATATAGAGATCTCAATGTGTCGATAGAAAGAGAAGAAACATGCCAAACCTTTGTACAAGCACATATGAGAGTAAGGGTTGACCTTATCCTAGTGTGTCTAACTTGGAGGATTAGGATGAAGGAGGAATGATTTTTTTTAGTATCAATCCTCCATGAGGCAAGAAACCTACCTCCCTAACTCCTTCTTTGGAGGGGAAGGTGTTACTAATGTTGGATATGGGGATTTATGTTGGTTGTTTCAATTGGGTGGGTGGAGATAAGGGTTGACATTATCCTAGTGTGGCTACCATGGAGGATCAAGGAAAAGGAGAAACAATCTTTTAGTATCAAGCCTTTATGAGGTAAAAAAACTACCTCTCTCGATCTTTCTTTGGAGGGGAAAGTGCTACTAATGTTGGATTTGGGGATATATGTTGGTTGTTTAAATTGGGTGGGTGAAGACTCAATTTGAAATCTCTTAGTGTCTCATCATTGTATATGTCATAAAGATAATCAAGGAGTTGTAGGAAACCAATCTATTCTACTATGCCTCCTCAAATTGTGGTAACATGTGCACATTAAATAATTGATCATTTCTATTATTCACGGTGGATGGAGTGGAAAAAGGTGGTTGATATATTATTGTCAAGAATGATAATTGGTGTTAATCTCATGGGAGTGGGTACTCTAAGGGGGATGTTTCCCCACATCCNTGNAACAAAATGACATGGTAGGGAATGCCCTCCTCAAAAAGTAATATGCGCACATGCTCCATTTTGACCAAAGTCAATCATTTCAAGGAAAAAAAGACAAATAAAAAAAATAAAATGAATGTAAACCTAATACATAGGTTGATGCGGAGGAGGGACCTAACGAGGCACAATTAGGTTGGTTGGTTTTCAATTGAGTATTATAGAGGGTGAAAATGATTTTGATTTAGATAATGGCATTCCCATGGTTGGTCCTTATCCCTTTGTTAAATCATTGAATGCATAGACTAGTGGGGTGATGCCTTGAGTAGTGATGCTCATTTGTCATTTCACCTGTTCTTAAATCAATGTTCTTAAGACTTAGATCTATCCTATGAATTTTATAAATATAACGAAAAATACAATGGTGGTAGGTGATTTTTGAATCATGATTATTATGTTGTTAGATCATCACATGTATCATTTATGATTTATTAAGTCACATGTAAAAATGTATGTTATTGGTGCATTGTTATGTATAAGATTTCAATGATTTATGTTCCAATTTTCATATATTTTAATTCTAACTTTTAGTGTTCTAATAGTGATCCCTATGTTGAAGATCCAAACATCTCTTATAACATTCCAAATAATTTAGAAGGTGCTTCCACACATCCCGAGATGTGTTTCTCTACTCCATCGTCCATGATTGCTAGAAACTTAGTGAAACATTGATTATAATGAGATTGAAGGGTGCCAATTCCATCAATCAATAAATATACTTGCATGTGCACGCATAACAAATATAAGTGATAACTCTAAGCTATGCACATACAAAAGATAAATACATTCCTAATTAATAAATGTTCAACATTGGCTAATCGTGAAAATCCATAATTGCTTAAAAATGTAGTTAGTGATATACTATGATATTTTAATAAATAAATATAAACAATCATGTCAAATTTGACATGCATTAAGGAGAGTGAAGGACTAGTTCATTGCCATCTTTAGGAGGAAACAAGCTTTCTTGCATTGATACACTAGGTGAGGTCATTGGAAAAATGGTGTTCACGGAAGAAAAGAGTAACATCAATGATTTGGTGTCTGAATACATGCAAAATCAACATGCTAACATGAAGAATGATGAAGAATAAAATTAGGAGAGCTAGAACAAAGAAGGTTGTTGCTTAATTAATGCTCAACGCCAATTTATTTTTTTCTTAAGTGAATTGCAATGACCATATGTGAAGCTCCAATCAATTTCCATGAATCTACAGGTGGAAGATGTGTCTCTAATACTTGGGCACATAATGTTCCCATGCAATGTATGATTAAGAATATTTGAGTATGATCTCCACCTATTTTTCAAATAGTACCAATACATTACCAATTGGTTGAATCCAAGAACATTGATCATGATATGAATTTTGTGATGGTTGGATAGTTTTTTCATGTCTACTTGCAGAGTAAGGTCCTCAATAGTCACAAGAATCAGTGTAGCCACCGTGGGAAGAAGCACGAGAGGAACAATATCATCCAATACTCTGCCCATTTACCTAGGGAATTGCTAGTGTATGCCCAAAAGGATTAAAACAATCAGATCATTACCATATGTAGCATTAAAGTTTGTCTTGTATCATATCATAGGTTGATTATTTAGGAGATATGATCCTGCAATCCATGGTGCATAATCTATTCTTTCACATAAATAAAAGCCTAACTATTCACCTTTCAATCCAATATGATATGTCCATTGTTGTGAGAATAAATTATGTCTCCAAGCTTGAATCCTTTCAATATAACTAGAGTAATGATTCATGAAAACCTCTGTTTTGTAGGCCAACTATTACGCCTACTATATATATATATATATATATTCCTAACTTCAATTGCACTAGGCTTATGTAGTTTGATATTCGAACTACTACTAATACATACTCAACTACCTACAAATTCTCCATTGATAGAAATTTGCAAAGCATGTGCCAAGGATTCCACATAGAGAATTGGTTGAGTCTCGTCATGAAGAAATTGTTCATCCTAATAGAATTCGACAATTTATGTACCATAACCAGTCACTAAAGTCTCCAATTGTATTTATCTATTCAACTAAATCAGGCTTGGAGAATGAACTGCTTCCCCAAACTCTTACTTGCTCATGTGGCCAACTCAAATTTGACCCTATGTCTCTAAATTCCTATTTTCATAGAGATGGATCATGCCAATGATTATTCTGATGGCTTCATTTATACAAAAGTACCATGGGAACCTCTTTGAAGTATACAAGGCCACATTTTTGCAATCAAGGAGGATGTTGACATACCATGGAGGAAAATGATGAGAGTGTCCATTAAACTTCACAGTTGCTTCAGACTTGGTATTTATATTTAGCAAGAAATTTTGCGCATATTTTAGGTCCCATTGAGTAAAGATGTTTGTCTAGTCCAGGGCTAGAATATGTGTCATTGGGATCTACATTAACCAATGTTGCTTCACAAAATTTAATGGCTTTGTGTTATCTCATTAAGGTGATCCCATTCGGGTTGCTTCAAAATTCCACTCATTAATGGAAGCATCAATGTCATAGTTGTTAGTAATAAAAGGGCCTCTTACTGCACAACCAAAATTTGTTTCTCCATGATACATATAATAGTTCTTTAATGCACCCCCTCTTTGGATGAATTGTGCAACAAAAAAAAGAGGTCCTTTGGGATTCTCAACAACCTAAAAAATTTAATAACCATAAGTCTAGAAAAATAATTCATTCAAATAAAAAATATCCTTTCTAGAAAGTGATTTGACTTCTTAGTCTATAGAAGTGTACATACCCTACCACCCTCTATATTTGAACCTTTCATGGAAACACATGTTCTTAATTATTAGGTCTAGTCACACATCTCATCGATATTGTGTTGTAAAATGCACCTTGCTTCTCTGAGTGCAATAATACCATTGATGCAATTCAATTTCTACCTAAGAGTGATCCATAGATGGTATGCCTATGGCCCGTCTGTTTCGTCCACACAGATCCTTTGCGGAAAATTAGAATTCAATGTTTGTGCAATTCATAGCTCACGCTTCTTTATTTCTTGTTCTTTAATCGAGATGTAGTTTTGTATTATTTTCTTCAAGGCTTGGTAATTGTTCAATTACAAGTACGTTTCTTTTTTAAATATGCTTACACAACACTCATAAAACAATCATCTCTTTGCATAATTGAAATCACAAACAACTCTAAGATCAAGTTTCTTGATGTGTGCTTCATCACCTAGAATGAAAACTTTGTTTATTCATAAAGATGGCCTTAGAGGAGTCAAAGGGTGTTAGGGTCCTAACCTCCCTAAGACCTCAAGTAGGTAGAATAATATGTTGTTGTATGTAATAAAGGCCAACATTATTAAATAAGAACTATGTAATGATGTGAACACGTCTATTGTAAGATGACTTAATAGAAGGTTCCACTTCTAGAAAGATCTTCCTCTAGAATGTTCTTTAGAAGATTGAAATAGTATAAATAAGAGTGGAAAGAATGGAATTTTTTTTCTTGAGAATCATTTTTTACTTGAGCTATGTTCTACTAGAGTTTGCCCCCTTGAATAGGCAAGTGAACTTGGTTATCGATATAATGAAGGTATCATTTATGGAATCATTTGTTCACATTATGCTCTATATTTTTCTCTTTTTGCTGATAATTTTTATCATAATTGTGTTTCCGCTCTGCATAATAACATTTGGCACCTTACAAGTGGTATCATAGCACTTTCCTTTGCAGAATTTTTGGACAATTTCTTTTCAGGCTAGAGATGTGTACCATCATCGTCTTTAAAGCACAATGATCTGTCATTCGATGGTTAAAATTGCGGTTGTGGAGGACTACACCTAAGAAATATAGATGATTTCACGGGTTACTCGAAACACGCTGTTTCACCTAGTTGGAAACCTCTATAACCCCTGTTGGTACCCCTTCGAGTAGTATCGCATTATAAAACACATTTACATGACCATTCACTCCCACGTACCCTCGAGTATATAGGGAGTCCCATAGGTCTATCGACCACTTGATTTCTATAGTGGCTCCGAGAATAGCACTAGGGAATACTACTTTTGAGTACCTAGGTAATCGGGTAGTATAGATAAGGGTACAAGTGAGTCTCCTTAGTTATATCCCTGAGATATTGGGTTGAGTACTATTGTTGCACCCCATCAATATATTAGAGAGCTATAGCACTGGGAAAACCCTTGACTGTAGGAACCTCAAAATCCTCACCCTTGCTACTAGAATAAAAGAGAATAGAAACATAGGCTAAATTTTGTAGCGTAACCCACTCTCCTGCATCCAAGTTGCGAAATTACTGCATAATTTTAACTATTAAAAATCTAGGCATTCTGTCACTGCAACATTATTAAGACCAGAGTATAAATCCGTAGGAGTAAAAAAAGAGAAAAAAAAGGAAAAAAGTATAGTGGTTCTGCCAACACCCTTATTTGGGACCTATCCCATCAGATTCCTCTCTTTGCATTGATCGCAGTGGTACCCATCACTTATAATCCTTTTTTTCCCATGGACCCACCCACCCTCCC
>CBVK0100098674.1:0-24132 GCA_900067695.1 Picea abies
CTTATAATCCTTTTTTTCCCATGGACCCACCCACCCTCCCCAACACTCTTATTTGGGACCTAGTCCATTGGATTCCTATCTTTTCACTGGTCACAGTGGTACCCCTTACCCATAACCCTTTTTGTGCGGACCCACCAGGCCCATTCTTGACTGCTTACCTCCCAAATGGCCCACACCCATAACCAATAAGTTGACAATCACATCCTTACCTTGGCCAACAACAACACCCAGAACAAGACTGACATCAAGAACATCATTTCCAATATTGCTACCCTTAATTCCAAATTTGATTCCCTTTGTACAGAGGTGAAAAACAACTTCACAACTATTTCTGAAGAGATAAAAAACTGGATGAGTCAATTCTAGGGCCCCACCTCCTCTAAAAAACCTTCACACCAAGAAGGCATCGACTCCTCCCATTCCATGGCCTTTCACTCTAACCCCCTTCATCATGAACTACATCTTCCCAATGTTGAGGTGAAGAAATTTGATCGCTCAGATCCCATGGGTTGGATCACTCAAATGGAACATTATTTCTCCTTGCATAACATTACTGATGATTTGAACAAACTTTGTATCAATGTCCTTTATTTGGATCTTGAACACTGGTAATGGTGTAAAAATTCATGCTAAGGGTATATTTCTTGGACCTAATTTCTTGCAGACCTTTATGAATGCTTTGACACCGACATTGTAATACCCCTATTTCCCCCAGCTTGTAATTAATCATTAATTATGATCACCATGCTATGGCATGTGAACAATGCAAATGTATTATTTTTTAGATTTCCAATCACTGACTATGGGGGTGAATCCTTGAAGTATTGGTCACAATATCACTAGAGGAAAGAGTGAGGAAACTGTAGAGAGGGTTCATTATGTCAAAATGACCCCAAATTCTCTTTGTTGAAATAATAAGCCTCATCCCAATCCCAAGGAAAAAATCAGTTAATGAGAAAAGGACTGGTGGTTGAACAATCAACTACCCCAACGAATGGAAGCAAGGAGGGTCTCGCTGAGGAGATAGAAAACTATCAACCCGAAGTACCACAGAGTGTAGTTTCCTGCAGGCCCATATTGACCTGAGTTCCTTCTGACAGAAGGAAGAGGACACGTCCAAAACCTTCATGGGGAGGAAAAAGGAATGCAAGAATACACACGAAAGAAGACAAGAAGGAGACCATGCCCACAAGGGGGTGTGCAACCTAGATATGCAGAGAGAAAGGATGAGAATGCGTGAGGATCTGGGGTTCTAAATAAGAAATGAAGGATTAAGTTGTTCTATTTAAAAGGAGAGAACAAGGGAAAGGATCTCTGAGAGTTTGCAGAAAACATGACTTGAGAAGAAGGTTGCGAGATTGATGTTGAGGGAGCATCTGATAAACCTCACAGAGGCTATGAAAAAGAAAGGAGCTATGAGATTTTGCAGAAAACATGACTTGAGCAGAAGGTCATGAGATTGATGTTGAGGCAGCACTTGATAAACCTCGTAGAGGATGTGACAGAGAAATAATCACTAAGAGTTTGCAGAAAACATGACATGAGTAGAAGGTCGCGCACTTGATGCTGAGGGAGCATATGATAAACCTTGCAGAGGTTGTGACAGAGAAAGGATCTCTGGGAGTTTTCATAAAAAATGACCTAGCAGAAGGTTGCAATCTTGATGCTGAGGGAGCATCTAATAAACCTCGTAGAGGGTGTGACAAGGAAAGGATCTTTGAGAAATTGCAAAATTTCCCTTGTGATATCATGGATTGGCACGAATGTGGACAGAGCGCTAAGAATGAATTCCTTTGAGCCTACGTTTGGGTGGAAATGTGAACACCCACAGTCAGTTGGTCGACATGATCGACTGTAATAGATAAGTATTTCATATACCCTGTGTAATAGAATTGAAATGAGTGGTTGGATGTTTGTGTCTATGAATAAAATTTGCATTGCATGATTAATATTAGTAATGCTTATTGTTCTTGTATGAACACTTGCATTTGAATGGTTCCTGTTTTCCTTTGCTTAGCAATAAGAGAACTATTAGACATGGGTCTTCAAATGAAATTAGGAATAAGATTATGGTTTTTGCGTTGGTTGGAAAATCCTTAAAGGAATTTTCCCAAGGATTGATTTTGTAATGTAAGAGTTGGGGCAGACTTCGCTGGAATGCTTCAGTCCTGTCAACCCCTCGAATTTACCTTCACATGTTACTAAATTCGAGCTTTGTGGATGGAGGGCACCTCCTTCAAACCATTCCTCTATGTGACTGAGGGCTCATGCCCACGGCCCTAACCAAATCATGGCTAAGAGTTGAGCATGTAGCCCCAAAAATTGTTAGGGAATCCATATGACCAGGACCTTGGAACCCTTCGCTAGGTCTAAAAGGAGCTAAACTATCTTGGCTTCGTGACTCTGGGAGTCCGGAGCTCCGGGATGTTATAACTTTAACAGATGCAAAACCAACCGAAGGAAACTTGTCTGTATGGTTACCAGAGAGGTTGATCGACATTTGGTTGTTTTCTTAACTGTGACTATGAGATCTATCCCATCGTTAAACTCTGATCAACTTCTCAGTTGCGAAGTAACGCGAACCGTATATCTGAGGATATTCAGGATCTCCCCTGACCGTTGGATTGACATTGTGGTCATTCGACATTGATCAACTCTTGGAGTAAGAAGGAAACTAAATAACCAAACCCATGAACATTGAAGTCATGAAGGGACGAGGAATGTTGATCCAAGGATTCTTGGAGATCTCTCTTGATAGTTAAATCTAGAGCGTGGTCAGTCTGACACTAACCACTCTGGGAGTAAAAAGGAAAGTAAACAACCAAACCCCCAGATGTCGAAGTCGCGAAGTGACAAGGACCGTCGATCTGAGGATGCTTCGAGATATCTCTTGACCGCTAGGTCTAGACCGTGGTCAGTTCGACGCTAACCACTCCGGGAGAAAAAAGGAAACTAAACAACCAAACCCCCTAACCCCGAAGTCACAAAGCAACGGAGGTCGTAGATCTATGGATCTACATGGACCTATCTTGACCGTGGGATAAAAGTGTATTGGGAGGTTGTTGGCGGGAGTTTGAACTTCAGAGCTCTGGGCGATTTCGCAGGTAGGAGAGATTGGAGGCTCCCAGAGGCTATCAGTTTGAAGTGACACGGCACGCTAACATCACCTACGGTGACGTGGACCCATGTTCGACATGCCACGTGTCACCTTGATTTGTGCTTTTTACAGACCTTATATGACAATTGGAACATGACACGTGTCTCCCATTTATAGGGCCACGTGTCATCTATGTCCTTTGCTGCGTGTCAACCCCCTGGCACATGCTCGCTTGACCTAATAGTTGGTGGAATATCTGGGGAAGCGGGACTTTGGGACTTCGGGAAACTTGGGATGTTGGAACATTGGGGTTAACCGACCAAAATCCTTGACCTACCTATCCCTGCCTCTGTATTTAATGCGCCACCACATGTAAGTGTGGACCCTTCAGGAGTCCAGGGTTTCAGAACTCTGGAGGTTTGGAGTGATATATTGGATAAGTCGAAAGGGTCGAAGGACCAGATTTACTTTCCCGCTCCTGTAAGCTGTAAGAATAATTTAAATATAATTAATTAACTAAGTGGGACCCTGTTCGTAGCTTTGACATTCGAGAGTTTTGGGGTATATTTATAAGAGCATGAGGAGGAACTTTCGCCAAAGTCCGGAGACTTAGGTGCTTATTGAAATTAATACTCCTAAGTACTCCTCTGAAGTCTTTATTTATATTATAATATAATTCAATAGAATTATATTATAATATGATTAATGAAAGAACAAATTGGCAATGTTTAATTAAATTAATAGGCCTATAAGAGCTAGACAAGCGTCAACCTCGAGTTGGGCAAGTCTTTGTATGCTATGTTGACGTAGCATGCCAGATGATAGGGAGCCACATAGATGCCACATCGCGACGAGAGACCCTAGTTGGTAAAGGCCTAAATAACTTTGAAGGGCCATAACTTTTGATCTAGATCTCGGATCTAGACAAACTTACAGTCGTTGGAAAGCTCTTGACGAGCAGAAGATGACGGAGGTCTTAGAAAGAGGATTTGATATGGTTGAGAAAAAATGAAAAAAACTCATACCCCATCCCTTAAAAGGATACCTAAGTGGTTGGGTGTGTGACAAAGTGGTATAAGAGCAAGCAACAACACTTGGCCTGCTTGGGCTCATGAAAGAGTCAAGTGATTATATTTTCATTATGTTACTGATATGCAAATAATTTTGAGTGGCTATTGTATTCCATTGCTACCCAAGCATGGTAAGATTCAAGAAAGAAGAATCTAAATAATAGAACGAGGAAGTCTAGGCCAGTCAAAGATGAGTTATAATCCTTGCAAGAAAATGCATGAGTAAGGAGTACCATGGGTACAATGACCAATATAGGGAGATTGGGAATAAAGGTACTCATAGTTAGCACATTGCATGGAATGCATTGAGGAAATGCATGTTTGCATAAGAGGGTAGACACTGGATTGCCCATTAAGGAAGGAGGACCTTCCAATACTCTACTTGAATTGTAGAGGTGTTAAATAAAAGAGAATTTTGGGTGGCCATGAGTGTTGGCACCCTGATTACCAATGAAGGAAGAATGCTTGGGTGCATTCAAGAGAAGATTTTAGTTTCATATGTGTTGATTTGCGATCCGGATAATCATGTAGCGGGAAACATAGTCCCATTGTAAGAGTGAAGGAGAATGATTAAACTTGTGGTGAATAAGTTGGTTGAGCTCCAACACACCATGGCAAGGTGTTTTTCATAAGTATGGAAAAATTGAACCCAATGTAAGGGTACATTGGGTATGGATGTGGCCATGATTATTGGCACATTGATTAAATTCAATTGATATTTGAGTTGCATTTGGAAATTTTGGTATGTTGAAAGGATGCATACATAAATAATGATATTTCCTTTTGCTCTGTACCCTTGAATAGATGAAAATTACTTGGACTGTTAGTATGCATAGTTTTGAAAATACAATGTGCATGAAAACTAACAATTTGTTTGGTTGAGAAATGTTGAAATTGCAGGAAGAAAAGGGTCTTGGATATGGCAGTGTTGTAAGCCCATAAGGAAGACCAATTGCATGTTGAGATAAACTTCTATGGGAAGGAAAGTCCCATACTTGTGAATCTGGTTCCTGTGTGGAACAAATATGAAAATAAATGTGGAATTTCAAAATCTGTGGGTGACAAATTTGCAAGAAAATTATGAATTTGAAATTGATGATAATATCTCATAATTTTTGTATACCTATGATACAAGTGAGATGAAAAATATCTATCTAGGAAGGAAAGATGAAGGATTTCAAGCTGGAAAGCATGAAAAAGGCTATTGTTGAGACATGAGAACCCTGTGGTAAGACATGATTTCCCTAGAATATGTTGTGTTGTGGAAACACAAGCCAGAGGGATGCCTCGACAAAGCAAGTTTGAGGGATGCCTCGACTGTAAGGCTCAATGAAGTCTTTAGAACTCTTCCTGTGCGAGAAATCCTTGGAAAGGAAATATGGATCACCCGAGGGACTGTATAGCAGAGAAGGGGATGCCTGAACTTGGGCCTGGAGGGTGAGTGACCGCAAGGAAGAGACGACTTTGATAATTCTTATAAACTATTGATTGGGATCATGCACACAATGGGTATGTCAAAGAAAAACATTGAACTAGGATAACAAGACAACCATATGGATGCAAATCCACAAACTGCATAGATAAGTATTGTGCTAGATTATGAAATATTTCCTCTTGAATTTTGCACAACAATAAGTTGTTTTCGCGTGAAATTGTGATTAATATGCTTGTTGTCCAAAATTATTGAAGACAGGTGTCGAAGGCCAAGGGTCTAGAAAGGACCTGACCAAGAAAGAGGATCAATATTTCTGAAGCAACTGAATGACAAAGGCATGATAGGTGTTACTAAGAAAGAACACCAAGGACGATGTTCCTTTTAAGGGGGAGGGGATTGTCATACCCCTGTTTCCCCCAGCTTGAAATTAATCATTAATTATGATTACCATGATATGGGATGTGAACAATGTAAATGTATTATTGTTTAGATTTCCAATAACTGAATTTGGGGGTGAAGCCTTGAAGTACTAGCCATGATATCACTAGATGAAAGAGTGAGGAAACTGTAGAGAGGGTTCATTATATCAAAATGACCCAAAATTCTCTTTGTTGAAATAATAAGCCTCATATTGATCCCAAGAAAAAAATACGTTAATGAGAAAAGGACTGGTGGTTGAATAGTCAACTACCCCAGTGAATGGAAGCATGGAGGGTTTGGTTGAGGAGATAGAAAATTGTCAGTTCGAAGTACCACAGAGTGCAGTTTCCTACAGGCCCATATTGACTCGAGTTCCTTATGACAGAAGGAAGAGGACAGGTCTAGAACCTTCTTAGGGAGGAAAAAGGCGTGCAATAATACACACAAAAGCAGACAATAAGGAGAAAATGCCCATAGGGGGGTGTGCAACCTAGATATGCAAAGCGAAAAGAGGAGAATGCGCGAGGCTCTGGGGTTCTGAAGAAGAAATGAAGGATTAAGTTGTTCTGGTTAAAAGGAGAGAACAAGCGAAAGGATCTCTGAGAGTTTGCCAAAAACATAACTCGAGCAGAAGGTCGTGAGCTTGATTTTGAGGGAGCATCTGATAAACCTTGTAGAGGTTGTGACAGAGAAAGGATCTCTAAGAGTTTGCAGAAAACATGACCTGAACAGAAGGTCACGAGCTTGATGCTGAGGGAGCATCTGATAAACCTCGCAGAGGCTATGACAGAGAAAGGATCTCTAAGAGTTTGCAGAAAACTTGACCTAAGCATAAGGTCATGAGCTTGATGCTAAGGGAGCATTTGATAAACCTTGTAGAGGCTGTAAGAGAGAAAGGATCTCCAAGAGTTTGCAGAAAACATGACTTGAATAGAAGGTTGTGAGCTTGATGCTGAGGGAGCATCTGATAAACCTCGCAGAGGCTATGACAGAGAAAGGATCTTTGAGAAATTGCAAAAGTTCCCAAGTGATATCATGGCACGTGGGTGGCCAGAGCACTAAGAATGAATGCCTTTGAGCCTACGGTTAGGTGGAAAAGTGTACACCCATAGTCAGTTGGTCAATGATCGACTATAATAGATAAGTATTTCATATACCCTGTGTACTAGAATTGAAATGAGTGGTTGGGTGTCCGTGTCTATGACTAAAATTTGCATTGCATGATTAATATTAGTAATGCTTATTGTTCTTCTGTGAACCCTTGCATTTGAATTGTTTCTATTTGCCTCTGCTTAGCAGCAAGAGAACTATTAGACATGGGTCATCAAATGAAATTAGGAATAATATTATGGTTTTTGTGCTGGATGGAAAATACTTAAGGGAATTTTCCCAAGGATTGATTTTGTAATGTAAGAGTCGTGGTAGACTTCACTGGAATGCTTTAGTCCTGTTAGCCCCTCGAATTTACCTTCGCATGTTACTAAATTCGAGCTCTATGGATGGAGGGTGCCTCCTTCAAACTATTCGTCTGTGTGACCAAGGGATCATGCCCACAGCCATAACCAAATCATGGCTAAGAGTTGAGCGTGTAGCCGTGGAACTTGTCAGGGAATCCATATGACCAAGACCTTGGAACCCTTCGCTAGGTCTGAAAGGAGATAAATTATCTTGGCTTCAGGACTCTAGGAGTCTGAAGCTCCGAGATGTTATAACTTTACCACATGCAAAACCAACTGAAGGCAACCTGCTGGTACAGTTACCAGAGAGGTTGACCGACATCTGGCGATTTCCTTAATTGTGACCATGGGATATGTCCCATCGTTAAACCATGATCAACTTCTCAGTCGTGAAATAAATTGAATCGTAGATTTGAGGATATTCAAGATCTCCCCTGACTGTTGGATTGATGTCGTGGTCATTCGACGTTGATCAAATTCAGGAGTAAAAAGGAAACTAAACAACCAAACCCCTGAATACCAAATTCGTAAAGCGACGAGGACCGTCGATCCAAGGATGATTCAAGATCTCTCTTGACCATTGGATCTAGACCGTGGTTAGTCCGATGCTGACCACTCCAAGAGTAAAAGGGGAAATAAACATCCAAACCCCTGAACATCGAAGTCATGAAGTGATGAGGACCGTTGATCCAAGGATTCTTTGAGATATCTCTTGACCGTTGGATCTAGACCATGATCAGTCAGGCCCTGAACACTCTGGGAGTAAAATGGAAACTAAACAGCCAAACCCCCAAGCACCGAAGTCGCAAAGAAATGGAGGCTGTAGATCTATGGATCTACGTGGACCAATATCGACCATGGGATAAAAGTGTATTGGGAGTTTGCTGGCAGGAGTTCGAATTCGAAGCTCCGGGCGATTTCGTGGGTAGGAGAGGCTTGAGGCTGCCATTAGCTGTCAGTCTGTAGTGACGTGGAATGCTAATGTCACCTAGGGTGACGTGGACCCATGTTCGACATGTCGCGTGTCACCTTGATTCATGCTTTTTACAGACCTTATATGTCAATTGGAACGTGACACATGTCTCCCATTGATAGGGCCACATGTCATCTATGTCCTTTGCCGCGTGTCAACCCCCTGTCACATGCTCGCTTGGCTTAATAGCTGGTGGAATATTTGGGGCACCGAGAGTTCGGGAAACTTGGGATGCTAGAACGTTGGGGTTAACTGGCCAAAGGCCCGAACTTACCTATCCCTGCCTCTACATTTAGCGTGCCACCACGTGTAAGTGTGGACCCTTCGGGAGTCTGGGGTTTCGGAACTCCGGAGGTTTGGAGTGTTATATTGGATAAGTCAAAAGGGTCGAAGGCCCAGATTTAATTTCCCGCTCCTGCAAGCTATAATAATATTTTAAATATAATTAATTAACTAAGTGGGACCCTCTCCGTAGCTTTGGCATTCAGGAGTTTTGGGGTGTATTTATAAGAGCATGGGGAGGAAATTTCACCGAAGTCGAGAGACTTAGGTGCTTATTGAAATTAATACTCTTAAGTACTCCTCTGAAGTATTTAGTTATATTATAATATAATTCAATAGAATTATATTATATAATATGATTAATGAAAGAACAAATTGGCAATGTTTAATTAAATTAATAGGCCTATAAGAGCTAGACAAGCTTCAACCTTGGGTTGGGAAAGTATTTGTATGCTATGTTGAGGTGGCATGGAAGATGATAGGGAGCCACATGGATGTCACATGGCGACACAAGATGCTAGTTGGTAAAGACCTAAAGAACTTTGAAGGGCCATAACTTTCGGTCTAGATCTCAGATCTGGACAAACTTACAGTAGTTGGAAATCTCTTGACGAGCAAAAGATGATGGAGGTCTTGGGAAGAGGATTTGAGATGGTTGAGAAAAAGCGAAAAAAAACTTATACCCCATCCCTTAAAAGGATACCTAAGTGGTTGTGTGTGTGACAGACACACATCATTTGGGTCGTTTGACCAAGCTTAAATAGTCAGGTACATTGGAAGAACATATCGCTTCTTTTGAGCAATTAGATTTATGAATAGACGATAGGTTCGACACCTTCCATGAATTATTTATTAGTGTCCTTAAGGATGGAATTTGAGGCCATGTCCTAATGGCTCGCCCCTAGACTTGGCTTGAAGCTACTCATCGCACCAAAGAAGCACAACATGTAGTCTCTTCCCAAAATAGAAAACCATTCTTTATCCTTGCTCCTGACACACAAATCCTACCCCTCCTTCCACTCCTCTTAAGATCCACAAATTAACCAAGGAAAAAATGGTTGAACTCCAACTTAAGGGTCTTTGTTAGAACCGTGATGAATTTTTTTTTCTAGGGCACAAGTGTAAGGAGAAAAAGTTTTTTATGGAAATTTATGAAGACGTTTCTAAAGAGGATGTCGATGTTTCCCATTTTGAAGATCTTCCCCAAGTAGATAATCATACCTTTCCCTTTGATCCACCATAAGTTGAACCATTTATCTCATTGAATTCCCTCACTAGTATCTCTACTCCCCAAACCCTTAAGTTAATTGGTTATATCAAGCATAGTAAAGTCATAATACTAGTTGATAATGGTAACACCCATAGTTTTATTCATTACTGCATTTCCCACGAGACCATGTGTTATATTCGTGCAATCATCAATTTTCAAATCATGATTGCTAATGGTAGTTCCATGAAATGTGGGGGGCACTGTGAAAATGTGCACTTGCAAATTGGTCATTACCACCTGAAATGGCATATGTTTTTTATTGACATGGGTGGTTGCGAAATTGTTCTAGGTGTTGAATGACTACGCACACTAGGCCCCATCACCATGGATTTCAAATAATTAACCATGAAATTCCAATAGGATGGACAACAATATCAGTTCCAAGGCATCACAAAAGGCGGCCCCGAGATCATATGTTCCTACCGAATGGAGAAACTACTCAAAAAAGGTCATTTTGGCATTATTGCATAACTCCATGCCATTCAAGTAGTTGATACCTCCTCACCTATTGTTCGTCTGACATACAGTATGTCCTCTCCAAACACCAATCTATTTTGACAACCCCCTAGGACTTCCTCCTTCCTGTTGCACCCATGATCATTCCATTTCCCTTGTCCTTGGCAGTCTTCCTCCCAATGTTCACCCTTATCATCAACCATTTTCCCAAAAAAATGAAATTGAGAAAAATGTTCAAGAATTGCTAGCGGCAGGTGTTATCTGTTAGCGCCATCATTTTTTCAGTTAGATTTAGTCTTAGTCGAGTCAGAGTCCTTGTGTCAAATCGTCTCAGGTAAGGTACCGAACAACGAATGGGTCGAAGTCAGTAAGTGGCTAGTTGGCCCTTGGAGTCGGGAAGGGATGTTGAAACCAAAACATGTGTAAATGGTAAGGGTCTTTTCCCAAAGAGACGGGTCCTGTTAGAAGAGAAGGTTTTACGTGCCAAAGGTCGAGGAAAGTTGTTAAATATAAGTCTCGTAGGCAGATGAAGTGACCATCATCAACTCATTATGAAGTAAAATAGAATGAAAAATCACAGCGCTCGTATCACATATGCTCTGCAACTCTTATCAGTTGTACTTTACACGCCCTGAAGTGTACCCATCGCGTGAATGTACTAGGAAAATCTTCAGCTTGCTTCGAAACCTCCATTCACCATGGATTCAGTGTCCCCTGGCACGATTCCATCTCTCTCTCTCACCAAATTACAAAGTCCGATCATTCTGCATGTATTCTGTTCACCAGCCAATTTTATGCTCTATCTATAATTCTTCCCGTGAGGCCTGAGTTTCTCATAGTTGAAACTTCGATTGCCTTCAAATGTGTCACAAACTCAGGTCAATCAATATTACCGCCTCGTATCCATGCTAAATCCACCATGCGCAAAACAGATACACGTTTCACCATGGAAACGTCCCAAAACATTAAAAAAGGTGCATGAAGCAGTAGAAATGTGGGGCCCAAACCTCAAAGCTTGACGTTGGTGAAGGAAGATCCAGATGTCAGAGCATCTTTTGAACAAGTTGGATGCATGGTCTTTTGTAGGAAAATCCAAGGATTCAACGTAAAACTAGTTAAACAGTTTGCGCTCATTATTGACGGATTTCATGCACTAATTGCAGGAATCACTTTCCAGGTCACAGAGGAGACTCTGTCAGCCGTGATGGAGTTCCCTCTGTGTGGTGAAAGGTGGTCTAAAAGCATGCCTTTGGACGCATAGTGCTACGAGGATTTCATCAAACCAGACTGTTTAAATGGGAAAGTCAAAGCGGGCATTCCAGCCAGATATCTACAGGAACCTTTTCAGAAGCTCCTTAAAGCGATTAGGAAATATTTCACCTGTGAGGGAAGGTTTGACAGAATACATTCACATCACATTAGATTGTTGATGCATTTCATAGGAAGGAGACTATTAAATCTGCATTTCTTCTTGCACCAAAGCCTCTGAGAAATGGTAGACAACGTCTAGACTGAAACAAATCAGCCAAAGAAGAAACTTTCTCATGTCTCGCTGATTAAGTTGTTGATAGTTGAGGAATTGAGATTATTGGGGAACAACTGGGATTCGTTTCTACTCATAGCCAACATCCCCAGGGATCCTAGAGGAGATTCCCATCTACCCGCGGAAAAAACAACATCTCATCGCGCGGAGGCGGAAATAGGAAGAGTCGTGGTAGAAGGAAAGTCATTGGAAGCTCTATCCCCCCAACATTCAATACCCTAGAGAAGGGGTAGGCCAAGGAAGAACAAATAAACTGACATCACCCAAGCCTCGAGCGAGCCGCGCGCAAAGTCTGTCGTCGAAGAGTTACTCATGCACGCCATTCAGTTGGAACCTGTCGATGACCCAAGTCAGGAAGGCTGTGGCAGAAGGAGAAGGGAAGACACTGAAGGCACAGATATTCGTGAACCTTCGTAGCAACTGAAGCAAGCGCAACTCTCTATTGGTGAGCTATACCAGGAGAATAGGGAGCTGAGACAATATTTAGTAGCGAGGACCCTCGAAGCATCAACATCACATGGCCGAGAGGGAAACATGACTTGGCTCAAGAGCCAGCTCAGGGAAGTGCAAGATATAATCATCCAACTGCGTGAATCACAGAGGATGTCAGAAGAGAGATGTGAAAAACACTTCGAGGAATGTGAAACGACCATGGAGAAAGTTCGCATGGCTCTGGTCAGCGCACAAAAGAATCTAAAAGGGAACGCGGTTCTGCAAAGGCAAGTGATGATTCTGAAAAGGCACAATTGGTCTCTCAGGAGAACGCTTCAGGTATCAAAACTGCAGTTGAGACCAGAAGCATGATTAGCTGACTCCGTTTTTTGTCTTCTTAGACATGGAGCGGATTTTGTTTCCTCGCGTCCTGTTTCCTACCGGGAGGTAGGGACTCCAACAGATACCCGCGCGGAAAAATACGACACACGATGATAGAATATCATCCATTGGAAAGGACATATGTACGTTGGGCGTGCAACAATTTTAAGAAAGGCGTTGTTCCCTACCTGGAATCATCATTTTGGAAGCACCTCCAAGGGTCTGCAGTCACCCGCCACATGAATGCACCAACAAACGATCGTGTGGAAGAAATCAAGGCCATTACAATGGGTGGTAGGAGTCTGACAAAGCACTTGATCATCTAGATACCTTGTCAAAGGAAAGCATCGACACATCACTCTCTAACTACGAGATCTTGTTGATGACTGAACCATCGCGACTAAGATGAGCGGTTATGATGTGACCAAGCACAGTTAGTTTCTATCTTTAGTAAAGTGCCATATGAAGAGTCATCTGACAGAGAGTAGTCAGAGCCTAATTTCCAGGGATAGTAGTTAGAGCGCAGGGTAACATGAGCGACACACCCTTGTCTATATATTGCATCTTTTCAATGTAAGTCAGGTTGGTTGGAAAAACAGTGTAGACAATGACTATTGAATGTAGCTTTTGATCCGATTGAAACTTAATGAAAAAGTCCTAAAGCTTTGATGAAAAGATTCTAACGGTGGCAGTCTGATGTATTGTATTCTCTCTTTGTGTATGTGCTTTCCTGCGTTCTTTATATTCATATATGTATTTTCTGTCTAAATTGGAACGTGATTTCAAATCTAGAATTCACTGCGCGGTGCTCTAGGTTCGCGCCATTTAGACGAATTGTGTTTCTTCTAAGCGAACTCTGAATTCATACCCAGTGGTGCTCCGAGTTTCTTCATGTGTTATTCTCTTGCCACACACAACGATTTTTAATTGAAATATTGTTGCTCATTTAGCCTTTATCCTCTCAAATTCAGTTACTAAGTCATTTGTTTCTATCATTTTCTTAAATTGACTCCATACCCCAAGGTCTTACTTTCTTTTGCCAATATAACCAGAAATATTGTTTAAAAGTGTTAAATCTAGCTGATAGTTTAAAGCCATATCCTGTATAGAGACGAAGTCTCCAGAGAGAGCCCTCTCCAGGTCCAAAGGGCTAGTTTTGGACCTCAAATTTGGTTTGTAGGTTGCCTCTGTCATTCGTTTTCTCAATCGAACGAAGTTTACAGAGCACTAACATTCTGGCATTGTTGTCGGGGACATAATTGAATAAATTTTCCCTGGGAGAATGACTAAAGCTATAGTTTTGACCCCTAAGGGTAACAGTGGGGAAAACATCTATATTGGTTGAAACCTTTACCCTGGCGACTCCAATCAAAGAGACCAGTACCACGTAGTAGTGCCATTCAGAAACCCTAGCTCCGAAGACCAATATACCAGAGAAAATCCTGACCTGAACCCTGTAGAGCCCGTGTATGATCCCGAGGTACTTCTGCGTAGGGTAAGGGAGTAGGCGCAAGACCCTTTCTATTACCTAGACAGAAACTTATCCTTGCCCAAGGACATGGCACAAAGCATTGACAACCTCAACTTTGACACCCTGTTCAAACAAACTTTGTTTAGGTCTAAATCAGAAACCAACTTGGACCATATAGTCTTCGTCGAGGAGAGGTTTTGATCTCTGATACCAAACAAATTCCCACAAATCTCAAACCCCCTAGAGCAATGGCCACCAGATTTTCCCCCCTTGTTCTGCCAGTCCAACTGCATGATTTTCTTCAGAACTACAACCAGAGGATCAAGCTATATGACGCTGAAGGAAACCTATCTACCCAAAAGCACCTGGATTGGTTCAACGATTTCGTTGATCTAGAAGAGGTGGACCATGCAGACATTAAAATGAGGTTGTTCGCGCAGAGTCTTTTAGGGGAGGTTATAAAGTGGTTCAAGGCCCTCCCAACAACAAGCATTCCATACTTCCCTGTGTTTGAAACGTCTTTCATTGTTAGATGGGGAGACAAAAAGAATGCTTTGCAGCTACTGACACAGCACAACAATATGAAGAGAACGCCGGAGGAGACGGTGCAAGAGTTTTCGACTCATTTCATGAGGGTTTACAACTCAATTCTCACAGAAGTCCACCCGCCTCCCGGGGCTGTGTAGCTTCGATACGTCGACTCCTTTGACAGTGATTTCGCCTTCCTGTTGAGGGAGAGAAGATCTGCAAATTTAGACACCATGATGAGTGATGCAATCAAAGTCGAGGTAAACCTGATGGCATCAGGAAAGATCAAACAAAGCTTCAACATAGGTGGGAAGAAACCCCAAGGGGATGTGAAACCATTGAATTCTCAACCCTCAGAGGATAAGTTCGACTTGATGATGAAGACGATGGAGAAGCTAATGGAAATAATGTCTGTGGGAAACAAACCTGCCGTCCGAGAACAACATGACCCCCATCCTAGGAATCAGAACCCTAGAGGATGTCCAATCCTGCAGATAAGGCAGAGGGAACAGAGAGACCAGGGCGACTAGCAAATAAGGCCCATGTTCCAAGACAATTACGTGGATGAAGATTTTGATTAGATGTTCCAAGATCAAATGCATTGTTGCAATGACAAGGACACGCATGTGTTCTTGATGAAGGGTGAACACGATCAATACATGAGCGAAAATGACATTATTATGCTCGAGACAGATAACACACTGTCTTGGGAAACAGAGGAATTCAGGAAGGGTTATGACAATGCCATGATGCAGTTCCAAAAGCAATACAACCTTAGGAGAAAAAAGGCATCTACAGAGTCTCAACAGACAAATCCCATAAGGGAGCCTCAACAAATGATTCCTATAAGGAAAACTCTGGTGGATATCCCTTCCACAAGCCGACTGAAGAAAGACAACCCAACCAAGGATGCAATGAAAAAGGCAAAGTCAAAGGAGGAGGTTCCAAGGAAAGCACCAGAAATAAGATGGGAGACGTGCGTCAAGGAGGTAGAAAAAGTCTCTTCCCCTTTTAACTTTCAGAACAAAATGGCCAATATTAAAATCTCCCTCCCTTTCAATGAACTCATCAAGAAAGGATAATATCGGGATCAGATTATTAAAATGCTAAATATGGGGGGGACTCCCGACACTTTGAATGTCCACGATGATCACCCTGCCATTTTATTTGGTCCGCGTGTGGAGAAGACGGGTGATACTGAGGACGTTCCCCAGTTCTCTGTCAGTCTCAAGGTCCATGACATGACCTTGCATAATGCCATGCTGGATTCAGGCGTGTCGCATAATCTCATGCCCAAAGTGATCATGGACGAGTTGGGTTTGGACATCACCAGGCCCTATAAGGATCTTTTTTTTTCGATTCAAGGAAAGTGAAATGTTTGGGTCTAATCAAAGATTTGGTTGTGTCATTGGCCCAAATCCCTTCTAAGAATTTGGTTATGGACGTGGTCATGGCTGATATACCCCCTAAATTTGGCATGCTATTATCTAGGTCATGGGTCGCAAAATTGAAGGGAACTCTGCAGATGGATATATTGTACGCCGCCATAACTATCTTTGACCAAGAGAGACAGTTATATAGAGAAGTACTGTTGAAACACATGGTGAGCAGTAAAACGCAACCAAATAACCACCCTATCTACTCCGTTGACACTGAGATCGGCTCCAACATATTTTACAATGACCTAAGCTTTGAAGAGGAAGAACTGACAGTTGTCACGACCGTCGATGATAAATTTGCACGACGAGCAGCATAGTGCATAGACCTGAGGAACCGCACGGGGAACGAGATGTGGAACATGAGTTTCGACGGAGCCGTCAACAAGGAAGGGGCAGGGGTCGGCGTATGGATAAGTCCTCCCAAGGTGGGCACGAAACTCTGCTCATACAAACTCACCTTCAACTATACAAATAACATGGTTGAGTATGAGGCACTAATTTTGGGTGTGAGAGTTTTGAAAGAGTTGGGTGCAAAGAGGATAGCGGTGCATGGAGACTCTGAGCTCGTTATAAACCAAGTGAAAGACATATACCAATCCAAGCACCCCAGGCTGAAAGCATACAAAAACCTAGTGCTGGACCTCCTCAAAGAATTCTCGTAGTATAATTTATCAGCTATCCCGAGGGGGCAGAATCAAATTGTAGATGCCTTCGCCACCTCGGCCTCAGTTTTTAAAATTCCCATTTTCCCCAACAGGAAGTATGAGATCAAAGTCAAACACATGCCAACTATGCTCGATAATATCAAGTATTGGCAAGTGTTTGAGGATGACAAACAAGTGGAGATATTTCTCCAAATGAGCGACTAGTTCACTAATATAAACATTGATGATGAGTGCTGCTGCGATGAAGATGAAAGTGCAGATGCACACAGTAACGATGACCCTTTCCATAATTAGATAGTTGAGAGGGACATAGTACAACTAAAGAATAATACCATCCCAAAAGGATTAGTTTCATTGGAAAAGTTTTTTGGTGAAAACAATGTGGCTAGAAATCCGAAGATCACTGCAAATGAGGAGGATGTCGAGGATTGCAACATCGGCACCCAGGAGAATCCGAAGATAATCAAATTATAAAAAACGCTCAGTCTGGAGGTAAAACAAGACTACATCAAACTCATGAAGGATTTTCCTGACGCTATCGCTTAGAGTTATGATGACTTGAAAGTTTATGACATTAAAGTGATTCAACATGTCATTCCTCTCAAAGAAGACCAAAAGCCTTTCTAGTAAAAGCTAAGACGGATAAATCCCCTTCTTCTGTCGCTAATCGAAAAGGAGGTAAAGAAACTTTTCAAAGCCAAAATCATTGTTTATTTAAGGTTTTCAAAATGGGTTGCCAATCTGGTGCCTGTAAAGAAAAAGAGCGACGAAATAAGGTTGTGCGTGGATTTTTTCAAAATTTGAACAAAGTGTCCCACAAAGACAACTACCCACTCTCTAAGATGGACTATATCCCACAGAAGGTAGTTGGGTCCCAAAAGATGTCTATGCTGGATGGCTTTTCAGGTTACAATCAAATCATGGTACACCCAGATGACCGAGAAAATATAGCTTTCATGACACCATGGGGGACGTTCATGTATGCCAAGATGCCTTTCGGCCTGATGAACGCGGGAGCTACCTTCTAGAGGGCGATGGATATAGCATTTGTCGAGGAAAAGGACAGATTTATCGTGATCTATCTGGATGACATCATAGTGTACTCTGACTATGACGAACAACACCTTGGACATCTAAAGAAGGTCTTCCAAAAGTGCAGGAAGTTCGACATATATTTGAATCCAAAAAAATCACATTTTGGAATGCAGGAAGGGAAACTGTTGGGGCACATCATCTCGAATGAAGGTATAAAGATAGATCCCAACAGGGTAGAAGGAATCCTGAAAACTAGTGCTCCGCGTAGCAAGACGGAGGTGCAGTCCTTCCTGGGAAAGGTGAATTTCTTGAGAAGATTCATCCTAAACCTGATGAAAATTATAAAACATATCACCAGCATGCTCAGAAAGGGGAATGAGATCAAATGGAACCCCGAAGCCAGGAGATCATTTGAAGATATCAAGGTAGCACTTACCAAAGCTCCCATATTGACCAGCCCAAACTTCACGAAGGACTTCACCTTGTTCTCGTTCGCCTTAGAGCATACCATTGCTAGCGTATTGTTACAGAAAGACAATCATAAATTTGAGAATCCTATAGCCTACTTCAGTAGGACATTGAGGGATTTTCCACTGAGATATGACATTATGGAGAAACAAGTGTATGCCTTACTGAAATCCCTAAAGGAGTTCATAACTTACGTACTACATTCCCACGTTATCGCTTACATGACCAACAAATCAGTCAAAGACATCCTGACTCAGCCTGATCCTGAGGGAAGAAGAGGTAAGTGGATCACGGCCATGCTAGAATACGACCTCGAAATCAAGCCCACAAAGTTGATAAAGGGTCAGGGCCTCAGAAAACTGATGGTGCAGTCAAACTACGACGTTCTGGGAATCAACTTCATTATTGATCTGTCAGAGAATCCTCGAGAAGAAATAATCGTGCAGGTGTCTCAGAAGTTCATAGACTCACCTTGGTATACAAACATCATTTATTTGTTGAGGAATCTGCAATCTCCTCCAGGGTTAAGTAAGACTAATGCCATATTCTTAAAGCTCAAAGCTACTAAGTTATGTATCTTGGATAACTCCCTATATTTGAAAGATACGGGAGGGATATTGTTGAGTTGATTACTAGAAGACGGCGTGGAACAGGCTATCAGGGAATTCCACAAAGGTGATTGTGGAGGACATCACTACTGGAAAACCACCGCGCATAAAATTCTAAGGGCAGGTTACTATTGGCCCAGCATATTCATAGATGTATACAAAGAAGTCTCCAGTTGCCACGAGTGTCATATTTTCGATGGAAGGAGAAAGATGCAACCCCTGCCACTGAAACCGATCTCGGTCGAAGCGTCATTCATACAATGGGGCATGGAATTTATAGGAGAGATTCATCCGCCATCCTCAATGTAACACATATGGATACTTACAACCACATATTACTTCATGAAATGGATCGAAGCAATTCCAACGAAGCAGGCTACTGACACTGTCGTCATTCAGTTCCTGGAGACCAACATCCCGTCTAGGTTCAGGTGCCCTATCAAGATCATCACGGATAACGTGGCCGCATTTAAGTCTAAGAAAATGGATAAATTTTGCAAGGATTACGATATAACCCTGGGACATTCTACAACGTATTACCCACAGGGTAATGGGTTAGCAGAATCGTCGAACAAAAGCTTAATTGGGATCACTAAAAGACTCTTGTAGGACAACAATAAGGCCTGGCATAAGAAAATCATTTATGCGATGTGGGCAGACAAAGTCACTACCAAAAATTCCATCTCCACATCGTTGTTCCAAATCGTATATGGTGTGGACGCGATTTTCCCTACCTCACTGCGATTGCCCGTCAGGAAGCTACTGCAAGAGTAGGAGACTGAGCTAGATGACACATAGAGAAGGATAAATCAGTTAATTCACACGCAGCAGATGAGGGAGCAGGTCTACAACCGATCACAACTTCACCAAGATAGGATGAAGAAAACTTTGGACAAACACTCTAAATAGGAGGAATTTCAGGTGGAGGATCTAATGCTAAAGTGGGACGCGAGAAACAAAGATAAGGGAAAGCACGAAAAATTCGATCATGTTTGGATGATCCCTTTCAGAATCTACGCGTATCTCGGGAACAACACATATCTGTTAGAAGAAATTAATGGAGATTCCACTGGTTGGGGGGCTTTAAATGACAGGTTCCTCAAACATTATTTGGTGTAGTAAGGTCCGTTTAAGTCTCATATCATTGTAAATAGTCATTTTTATTTTTGTTTTCAAAGAAGGCATTTCCAGTCAGTGTGTCAGCAGCAAATTGAAGCACGGAGTGAAGGCCCTGAGTTTATGTTGAGTCTAGTCAAAACTATGTCAAGAAGGTTTAGGTTGTGTTTTTCTTTTTCGTTGTTTTAGAGTCTGGAAGTCGAATAAGGCCCAATGGTCAGACACCTAGTTTGATGTTCTTTGCCACCTCACTGGGAGGATAACATCCCCGTTGGAGCCAGCTGTTAGCGCAATCATTTTTTCAGTTAGAGTCAGTCTTAGTCGAGTCAGAGTCTGTGTGTCAAAGTGTGTGAGTTCAGGTACCGAACAACGAATGGGTCGAAGTCAACAAGTGGTCGGTTGGCCCTTGGAGTCAGGAAGGGATGTCGGAACCAAAACATGTGTAAGTGGTAAGGGTCTTTTCCCAAAGAGTCGGGTCCTGTCAGAAGAGAAGGTTTTACGTGCCAAAGGTCGAGGCAAGTTGTTAAATAGAAGTCTCGTCGGTAGATGAAGTGGCCATCATCAACTCATTATGAAGTCAGATAGAATGAAAAATCATAACGCTCGTATCACATATGCTCTACAAATCTTATCAGTTGTACTTTACACGCCCCAAAGTGTACTCGTCGCGCATATGTACTGCAAAAATATTCATCTATTTTGAACCCTCCAATCACCATAGATTCAGTGTCCCCTGGCATGATTCCATCTCTCGCCCGCCAAATTACAAAGTCCGATCGCTCTGTGTGTATTATGTTCACCAGCCAAGTTTATGCTCTGTCTATAATTCTTCTTGCGAGGCCTGAGTTTCTCGTAGATGGAAAGTCGATTTCCTTCAACTGTGTCACAAACCTAGGCCAATCAAGATTACCACCTCAGATCTATGCTAAATCCACCACATGCAGAACATAAACGCATTTCACCATGGCAACATCCTAGAACATAAGGAAAGGTGCGCAAAGTAGAAGAAATGTGGGGCCTGAACCTCAAAGCTTGACGTTGGTGAAGGAATATCCAGATGTTAGAGCATCTTTTGAACAGGTTGGAAGCATGGTCTTTTGTAGGAAAATCAGAGGATTCAACATAAAACTGGAGGAGCAGTTTGCGCCCAGATTCGACGGATTCCATGCAGTAATTGTAGGAATCACTTTCCAGGTCACAGAGGAAACTCTATCAGCCGCGACGGAGATCCCTTTGCACGGTGAAAGGTGGTCTAAAGTCATGCCTTTGGACGTGCAGTGCTACGAGGATTTCGTCAAACTAGACTATTTAAATAGGAAAGTTGAAGCGAGCATTCCAACCAGATATCTGCACGAACCTTTTCAGAAGCTCCTGGAAGCGATTAAGAAATATTTCACATGTGAGGGAAGGTTTGACATAATACATTCGCATCACATTAGATTGTTGATGCATTTCATAAGAAGGAGACCATCAAATCTGCCTTTCTTCTTGCACCAAAGCCTCCGATAAATGGCAGACAACGTCCAAACTGAAACAAATCAGCCAAAGAAGAAACTTTTTCATGTCTCGCTGATTAAGTTGTTGATAGTTGAGGAATTGAGATGATTTAGGAACAACTAGGATTTGTTTCTACTCATAGTCAGCATCCCCAGGGATCCCATAGGTGATTCCCATCTACCAGCGAAAAAAGTAACATCTCACTGCACAAAGGAAGAAATAGGAAGAGTCGCGGTAGAAGGAAAGTCATTGGAAGCTTTATCCCCCAACAGCTGATACCCTGGAGAAGGGCCAAGCCAAGGAAGAACAAATAAATCGAGATCACCCAAGCCCCGAGAGAGTCGCGCACAAAGTCAATCATCGAAGAGTTACTCATGCGCGCCATTCGGCTGGAACCTGTCAACGACCTAAGTTGAGAAGGTTGTGGTAGAAGGAGAAGGACAGACAATGAAGGCATGAATATTCGTGAACCTTCGCAGCAGCTGAAGCAAGCGCATATCGCAATTTTTGAGCTATACCAGGAAAATAGGGAGCTGTGACAACAGTTAGCAGCGAGGACTCTCGAAGCATCAACATCACAGGGTCGAGAGGGAAACATGACTTGGATCAAGAGACAGCTCAAGGAAGCGCAAGATACAATCATCTAGTTGTCTGAAGCACAGAGGATGTCAGAAGAAAGAAGTACAAATCACTTCGAGGAATGTGAAACAGCCATGGAGAAAGTCCACGTGGCTTTGGATAGCATGCAGAAGAAGCTAAAAGGGAACATGGTTATGCAAAGGTAAGTGATGAATCTGAAAAGGTGCAACTGGTCTCTCACGAGAACGCTTCGGGTATCAAAACTGCAAATGAGACCAGAAGCATGCTTAACCGACTTTGTTTTCTGTCTTCTCAGATGTGGTGTGGATTTTGTTTCCCCGCGTACTGTTTCCTACCGGGAGGTAGGGACTCTAACAGATACCCGCGGAAAAAACATACGATGCGCAACAATAAAATCTCATCCATTGAAAAGGACAGATGTACTTTGGACGTGTGACAGTTTGAATAAAGGCATTGTTCCCTAGCTAGAATCATCATTTTCGAAGCACCTGCGATGGTCTACAGTGACCCACCACATGCACGCACCAACAAACGATCACGGGGCAGAAATCAAGGCAGTTATAATGGGTGGCAGGAGTTTGACAGAGTACTTGATCGTCCAGATACCCTATCAAAGGAAAGCATCGACACACCAGTCTCTAACGACGAGATCTTGCTGATGATTGAACCGTTGTGGAAAAGACGAGCGACTATGATGCGACCGAGTACAATCAGTTTCTATCTTTAGTAAAGTGCCATACGAAGAGTCATCTAATAGAGAGTAGTCAGAGCCTAATTTCTAGGGATAGTAGTTAGAGTGCAGGGTAGCTCTAGCGGCACACCCTTGTCTATATATTCCATCTTTTCAATGTAAGCCAGGTTGGTTGGAAAAACAGTGTAGACAGTGACTATTGAATGTAGCTTTTGATCCGATTGAAACTTAATGAAAAAGTCATGAAGCTTTGATGAAAAGATTCTAACGGTGATAGTCTGATGTATTGTATTCTCTCTTTGCGTATGTGCTTTCATGTGTTCTTTATATTCATATATGTATTTTCTATCTAAATCAGAACGTGATTTCGAATCTGCCATACAAAGAGTCATCTAATAGAGAGTAGTTAGAGCCTAATTTCTAGGGATAGTAGTTAGAGTGCAGGGTAGCCCTAGCAGCACACCCTTGTCTATATATTCCATATTTTCAATGTAAGCCAGGTTGGTTGGAAAAACAGTGTAGAGAGTGACTATTGAATGTAGCTTTTGATCCGATTGAAACTTAATGCAAAAGTCATGAAGCTTTGATGAAAAGATTCTAATGGTGGCAGTCTGATGTATTGTATTCTCTCTTTGCGTATGTGCTTTCTTGTGTTCTTTATATTCATATATGTATTTTCTGTCTAAATCGGAACATGATTTCGAATCTAGAATTCACCGTGCGGTGCTCTAGATTCGCGCCATTTAAATGAATTGTGTTTCTTCTAAGCGAACTCTGAATTCATCCCCACCGGTTCTTTGAGTTGCTTCATGTGTTCTTCTCTCACCACACACAACAATTTTTAACTGAAAGATTGTTGCTCATTTAGCCTTTATCCTCTCAAGTTTAGTCACTAAGTCATTTGTTTCTATTGTTTTCTTAAATTGACTCCATAGCCCAAGGTCTTACTTTCTTTTTCCAATAGAACCAGAAATATTGTTTAAAGGTGTTAAATCTAGCTAATAGTTTAAAGCCATATCCTATATAGAGACGAAGTCTCCAAAGAGAGCTCTCTCCAGGTCTGAAAGGCTAGTTTCAGACCTCAAAGTTGGTTTGTAGGTTGCCTCTGTCATTCGTTTTCTCATCCGAATGAAGTTTACAAAGCGCTAACATTATCCATCCTAGTACCAACCCTTATTCTTTTCATGTCATCATGGTC
>CBVK0100098721.1:0-32272 GCA_900067695.1 Picea abies
AACTAGAGCATCCCATGTTTTTCCCTTGCACTTTTCGTTGATTGCCTTCTCTAGCCGAGTGATGGTTTCCTTTCCTTTCGGTGCAACCAGAGTATGAAAGGTGCCTTCCGCGTCTTTTGTCGCATGCTCCATCCTTGAAACTCGTCAAGGATTGTTCTGAGTTCCCTTTCGCTTGGGGGTTTATTTTTTTGCTCATTCGCTTCATTCGCACCATCCCGTCTAGCCTATGGATGCTCCTTTACTGCACTCTCAACCTATTTCTGTCTGCCCGGGGGTTCCTCGTTTCACTGCCCTTGTGTATTTTGGTAGCCTCTACACTTGCTCTTATGTTTGCCTTTCTTTCTATTGTTTTTACTCTTATTGAGCTTTCACTATTGCGGGTTTGTCCTTCCAAGCATGGTCTGCCTGTTGAGGTGAAACTTCCCGTCCTTTTTCCCTATCATGGTACGTATGTTCATGATGACTTGAACATTATTCATGTACTTTCCCTTGCCCCTTCTCTCTTGAAATCCTACTGGGAAACTCCCCATACCCTAGTCCTTGGCGTGGCGGATCCATATTGGTCTGTGTCAATCCCTCTTGCCTTACGTCATTAATTGCCTGTTGTTTGTCGTCGATACTTTCCCACGGGCTTTCCCCACAACTCTTACTATTGACACGATCTTGTTTTCATACCCTTGCCTATTGTATAAGTTGATCTGGCATTGTGATTGGTAGTCGATTGTTGGGCAATCATATCCTACCTGGGTCCTATGATCCTTTCACTTCCCTCCTTGATGTGGCCTCTCTTTCTTAAGTTGTTGTCTCGATATTTTGTCGCTAGTTAGGTGCAGTTAGTTTTAAATTGTCCTTGTAGAATCTTGATCCAGGTAGTATCTTGTTCCGGTCCTTTCCTACTAACCCCCTCGTTGGAAATTCTGTCTGCCAGGCCATTAGTTGACCTGTGTACCCAATGCAACTCCACGGTGTTAGTCGCTTACAGGTTCTCCTAGATTTTTTGGAGGGAGTGTGCTAAGCGCTAGTGTTTATGAACCTTTCTCACTTTGGTGCCGTTTTGGAGTCTCTTCACCGTGTTGATGACTAGGGTGGAGTCACCTTCCATGATGGTGTTGGTCATCCTTTCTTAGCTTAGGATTTTGAGACCAAGCTCCAAGGATCCAAATTTCACTATGTTGTTGGTTGAGTTTCCCAAGCTCCCAACGTAAAACTAGATTATGTTTCCCCCACTGTCTCTGATCACTCCTCCCATTCCTGTCATTCCCGGGTTACCTTTTTCTGCCTCGTAAAAATTTAACTTGAGGAACCTTGCCGGAGGAAGTGTCCAGTTGCACTCTCATAATTGGAGTTGTGGTGGTCACCCTACCTATGTGCTATTGCACCCGTCTTTTAGGTTAAAATTTTCCAAGATTTGGGAGTCCTGGACTATGAGTTGCACTCTTTTTGTAATGTCCCCAAGGCCGAGCCCAGTTGTAAATCTTGTTTACGAAAGGAGTTGTAAAAATTTCTTATAGGTTTGTGAGCCAAGTTTGTATAAGCCGGTGGGCTTATGTGATTGTTATGACAGAGAGCCTAAGGGTTGGAGGCCAAGGGATTGATTTTGTACCTGTATGTATGCAACACATTAATAAAATATAAACACCGCCACGTGTAGACCGACCACGATGAATGAGTGATGGGGGACTGAGCTTCCACAGAGTGGGGGGGACTGAGCTTCCACAGAGTGGGCAAGGAATTAGGGGCTGGAAGGTGGAAAAAGGGGCTAAGTGTTGAGCCTAGGTTCTTAAGCCTTGGGAATAATATTTTATTATTATTACAAAGAGCATGTGCATTTTATGTTTTATTTTATCCTAAGTTCCTAGCAAGGGGAAAATGTTCAAAGGGGATGCATGCTGATGGAACGCATGTAGTTCCGAGGGTGACACATGTCAACTCTGGTGCATGCAATAAAAGGCTAAGATGAGCCGTGTTGGGGGGTTCCTCCTCTATTCAACCCCGACTGCCTGAGGTGAACTTGTCCGACCTCTGCAGAGAAACCCTCGTGCATCTTCTGAACCAAAAGGTGTGTATCTGTGTTCATTCTGGGATAACTGGTACATCCTCTGTCTGAACAGTTTGAATCTGTGTCGATCCCTGTGGGAATTTCTTGTCACGGAATCCCAAAAACCATCACCGTGAAACCTTGCCGTCATTGTTGAGCCTATTTGGGAAGCCCGTGTCTGTATTCCCAGTTGTCTGTGGTGGCCATGCAGAGTTGGATTGTGCGTGGCTTGCTGGCCAGTGAAAGTTGTGATTGAGTCTGTGTATGACCTCTCTCCAGGTGAGGGAGGTGACTGTTGTTGGAAGAGGCAGGTTGTCAGGCCTGTGAGCAACTCTTTCCAGGTGAGAGAGTTTGCTGGGAAGTGGTTTCTTCCAGAGAGTGTCCAGCACCAGCTTCGGGCCTTGAGACTTCCTGATCCGGCCTGTTGCCGAGACCCAGAGAGGGAGGTGTAGCACCGATGGACTATTCTTGTGAAGGTGTATACTCTCAGGCGGAACATGCATGTGGGGAATGAGAATCTGGAAGTAGTGGGCGTAAGATGGCATCCTGGGAAGAATCCTTCCAGTCATTATGTGTTGTTTTCCCTGTAACCACAGCTTAGCCTAGGATTCCTTGCATTGGTGTGGAGCTTAGTCCCAGCTCGAGGGTGACCCACTGCTGAGCTGATGAGCAGTGTGGTCTAAGGATGGGAGGTTCGTGGAAGGCCTGCATGTGGTTGGTGGAATCGCCAAGGTTTTCAATGATAAGTATCAGATGATGTTTTATTCATAATTCTGCATCTATGTGTAATTATAACTATCATGTATTTTGTTGTGCATATCAATTTAATGTTAATGTTATTGATTGTATATTATAGCAGTAAATAATATGTTTACTCTGAGCTTAAATGTATTTCTTTTCTTAAATGCATGTGGATTATATAATGCCTGTATGAGCTATGTAAAAAGTGGTGTTACAATTTGGTATCAGAGCGATTAAGCCTTGGTAACAGAAAAAGTGGTGTTATAATTTGGTATCAAAGCCAAGGTTTTGACACTGAGCCTACATGGGCCAGTTGAGTGGTCTTTGGACCGAGGGTGAGAGGAGAAATTATGTCTGGAGGACCAATTTCGGACCCTGGTATGGTCCGGAGTGTCAAGGATATACTTGACCGTGCCTATAAGCTCAAGAGGTATAGCGGTGTTGTGAAACCGCAGCTGGTGTGGTATATTTCCATAAGGAGAGAGGACTCCACACTAGAAGTGTTGGAACCTTAGGATCTGTTCGGGAGGGAAGGTGAACCCTCGTGACCGTTGGATCTGGAAAGTGTGCACAGGATTTAAAAACCCTTTGGACTTGCAAAAGAGCATGGGAATCACGATACACGAAACCCCGAAATGCCGAAAAGATCTATGTTGCAGATCTAGGAGGAAGGCTCGACCGTTAGATCTGGTGGAGTCGCGCTCAAGTTAGTCGCGAAAACCTTTTAGATTTTGCAAAGTCGGGAGATGGGAAGTGAAGGAGGGGAACACCTCCGAAACCCAAAACCCAAAATCCTGAAACGATCTACACCATAGATCATAGGAAGGGAGTTGACCACCGGATCAAATTGACGAGTAAACCATAATTTCAAGATTTCGGCAAACAAAATTTCAAGATATGGGATACACGGACTCCTGATGCCCGAAGCCCAGAAACGCTGAAAAGATCTACGCCGTAGATCTGAGAGGGGACCTAACTGTTGGATTTTTGCTTGGAATGGACGTGGGTGCATGGATGTGTACCACGTGCCAGAGAATTGAAACGACAGGCGAGAGCGGTGGGACCCGAAGACGTCACCGATGGAGACATGGATCCTCCAGAACGTGCCACACGCCACTATAGTTAAGGGAGACAGTTGTGTTGTGGGCCCGGAGAATAAAGTAAATCGGAATTTCGGATTTCAGGGATTGTAGTGACAAGGAGTTGGAAGTCACTGCATAGTGAACTCTCGAGTACCGAAAACCCGAAGTCCTGAAACCCAAAGTCCCGAAGTCCCGAAGCCATCGGAGACTGAAGAACCGTAACAGGTTTAAGGGTGACAACTGTACTGTGGGCTCGGAGGGTAAGGAGATAGAAATTTCGGAAGTCGGGGATTGAAGTGACAAGAGACTTGGAGTCACTGCTTTGTGAACTCCCAGGTACCGAAGACCCGAAAACCGAAGTGCTGAAATCTTGAAATCTCTACCACAGTTGGCAACAGTTGTGCTGTGGGCCCAGGGAAAAGAGGTTGGAAGTTCAGGAGTCGAGAGTCAGAGAGGGAAGCGAGCACGAGAACCTTTGGGGGACCAAAACCCCAAAACCCCGAAATCCTGAAGTCCTGAAATTTTCAAAAGACATAAGAACTGTCGAGGATTTAACTGTTGGATCCTCATGGACAAAACCCCCGAAAAATGAAGTCCTGAAAATTTGTAAAGCCAAACAGAGTTCAGAAAACTTAGTGAATTTGAAATGTTTTCTTATTCACACTGGTTAATGACTGATTGTGATTTTGTTAAGGGTTTAAGGCCTGAAAAACTTCGTTTGACTGTGCATTGTGTGTGAAGAGTACAACGAGTGTCAGGATAGCTAAAAACTGATGTCGAGTATGGAATTGGAAGAGGTGCATATTGCCTCTGAAACAGAGGACGAAAGGGTAGGAAGGAATGTCAACCTGGGAGTCGAAGGATCGAACTCCAATGGGCACATAAGAGAATTGGATAAGGAAAGGAATATAATGAGAATCATTGAAGGATTGCAAAAAGATGCCTAATCTCGTCGAGCTGATAGTCGAAAGCTCATGAAGGTCGAGGATCAACAGGGTGAATTCAACTTAAAAATGTTGAAGAGCCTGGAAAGAATAGAAAGGAAATTGGAGAAGGGGAGTGACTCAAGAAAGACAGAGAGTCGCAGGACCCCTGAGAGGAGAAGAAGATCGAGGAGTGGTAGCAGACATAATTGTCGCTCCCCAAATCATTCTGGTAAGGAAGCACGCAGTAGTTTAAGCTTGTCCCCTACCAGAAAACAACGAAAATCTGGGAAGGATGAATTGAAAGGGGAGATGAACAAGATCAAGCCTCCAACGTTTGATGGTGAACATAAGAGGGAGGAAGATGTTGAAACATGGTTGCTGGGTATGAAGAAATATTTCCAACTACAGAATTATTCCTCTCATGAAGAAGGAAGAATTGCAATGTATCAACTGAAAGGAAAAGCATCCATGTGGTGGGATCAGTTTGTGTAGGTGCAGCACATTAGTGAATAATATATCACTTGGAAGGAGTTCAAGAGGTATTTCGAGAAGAAATACATGACTAAAAGATACTATGACAGAAAGATGAAGGAGTTATTTGAACTCAAGCTAGGAAGCATGACCATTGATGAATACGAACAAAGTTTCTTGGAACTACTGAAGTATGTTCAATTCATAAAAAATGAGGCTGTCAAGATTTAGACATATTTGAGTGGATTGCCACCTTCCATGGGTGACAAGATTCAGTATGATGATCCTAAGACTATGGAAGAAACCATAAGAAGGGATAAATTCTTATTTGAACAGCAAAGAGAAAAGCCTACCTTTCGGAAGGCTTGGAATGATCAAAGGAAGTTTAAGAAGGAACAAAGGCAGAAGGGAAACAAGCCTTCCTTTTTCAGAAATAGTCTTCAAGGACAACCATCGTTTAGAGAGCCAAGAATGACTGAAGAGGGAGCACAAAAATAGAGACAGACGCCCATTCAGTGTTGGGGCTGTAAAGGAAACCACAAGTACAGAGATTGTCCCCATAAAAATGACAAAGCAAGAGTTGTCCATATTGTTCAACAAGATGAAACAGTGGAGGACATGGGCAACAAGATGCCAAGGATCTACGCATCCCTAGACAACAAGAAAGCAAAATTTCAATCGCACATGATTGAAGTGGAAGGTATGATTAACAACCGACCACTCATTATTTTAATTGATTCAGGGGCTAGCCATAGTTATGTAGATCTTGGGGTGGTGGAAATTTTGTGTTTAACAAGAAGCAAACATGAAAAGTCTTGGCTAGTGCAGTTAGCCACAGGAACCAAAAGGAAGGTCACTGAATTGGTTAAGTCCTGTTCAGTGGACATGAAAGGATTGAGCACTAAGGCTGAATTGAATATTCTACCTTTAGGCTCTTACGATTGCTTAATTGGGATGGACTGGTTGGACCAGCACCATGCCCTTCTGGACTACCATAACAAGAGGTTTACATGCCTGGATGAAGAAGGAAATAAAAAATAGTCCAAGGAATTCACAGAGCTGTGGCTGTTAGAGAAATCTCAGCCATGCAAGTGAAGAAGTGCTACAGGAAAGGCTGCCAATTATTTGCAGCTCGTTTGGAAGAAGCATCCAAAGATGCAGTCTCAAAGATTGGAGACCATGAAGTACTCATAGAGTTCAAGGACGTATTTCAGGAGGGATCTGGACTACCTCCTGTTGGCGTCGGAAGTCACTCCTGGATTGCTAACAGGAGCAGAGCCCGACGCCCATCAGTTTTATGTCACAGTTGTTCCTAGATGGGTGATCGAATGGCGGGAAACTCAAAACAATAGTGTTCCAACTCTGAAACTAGGCCAGGTATGCATGAGCAAGTGAGGTCTTGCGTAAACTCCAAATAGTGAGCTGTAGTAAAGGGTGAACAAGCGGAAGACCTGTACAAGAGAAAAGTGGAGGTCTGTTATAAACAGTAGGTTTCTAACAGACTGAGGAAGAAGACGTCTAAATGCGATATCATCTTACATTCAAACGCAAATCCAGAGAATGCAGCAATGCAACAATAAATCTTTTATCATAACATAACCGCAATAACTCGCGCGACTTAGTAAATCACGAACTCTCTTAGCATGAGACAAAAATTAGATGGAGTAAGAAGAACTGTCTGTTATAAAATAAGAAATATCATATACAGATGCATAAGATGAAAGCTAGAATAGCTGTTAAAACATTACAGTAGGGAGCTCTGCTCAACCATCGATCATTACAAAATGGCAAAAATTCCTACATATACTCTTTCCTTCCTTTCACCCAGCAGAGGCATCTTCAGAACCTTCAATGGATGGCGTCGCCTCAATCAAATCTTGCCTGCATTGCTCTGTCATACGCTACCTTAATTCGGCATGGCTTGTGCCAGAGGTAGCTGAACCCTTTGAATGTTGACTTGGCGTGTGCAGGTTCTTATGGCGGGTTGAAGACTCGACGTGGCTTTCCTGAGGGGAAATGGTACAGGGGACCCTCTTGAGTAGACTTTCGGCCGGGACCTCAATACTCTGCAATAAATGAGCAAGGTGAGGTTTGAACCACCCTCTTCCATCTTCATTAATCTCCAACAGGCACTCGGATCTAGCTCACGTCGAATCAGCATCTGGAGCATCACAACCTTCCTTATGAGTTTTAGCTTGACGCTTCGGGGCTCGAGTGGCCAAATGACAAGCATAAATTCCCCTCCTCCAGGTCTGCTCTCTTGTGACCAGGCGCCAGAACCATGGGCCCAATCCTGAGCGCTATCGGGAATTCGGGGTTCGAGGTTTCAAAATGCATGAAACGAGGGGTGCCTACTCCTTGAAACCCCGATATGCGATATGTCGACAGGCTTGACACCTGTCCCAATGAGATCGAATGGTCCAGATCCGTTTTGGCCCATGGCGCTTCCCGCTGCTAAACCTCAGGCGACTGGTTAGCCCCGAAATCTTGATGGCCATCGATCTGCTTCTATTGATGGATCTCGACCGCCGATGGAAAAACTTTGCCCACTCTCTTGACTTGCTGCTACAAAATGGGATTCTCTCGTGCTATGCTCAGGTGCATCCCGTGCAAACTACAGACCTGGGTACGCCTAATCCCGAGACAAGAAATATCGCTAACATTAGGCTCCATGGGGGATAGAGTCGTCCTTGCAATACTCTAAGAACTCTTTCCGCAGCTTCAGTGCCTTGCTATTGGGCTATGGAGTCACCTATTAAGCCGAAAACATGTAAGAAGAAAATGATTAAAGGTAAAAAGGACAATATTTACAAACAGAGGAGTCATTTAAGGCTCAAATAAAACATTTTTTCAGAAAATACCCATTCACTGGGTTGTTGAAAACCTCTTCACCCTCCAGATCCTTCAACCCGTATGTGTTGTTAGAGAAAATCTCAGAGATTTTGAAGGGGTCGATCCAGAGAGCGTCGAACTTGTTGTGCTTGCCTTTATCATGTCTGGGTGCGTCCCACTTAAATACCAACTCCCCGATCTCGAACTCCTTTTTCCTGACCTTCCTGTCAAAATCCTACTTGATCTTCTGTTGATGACTGTATGCTGCATCCCTCACTTGTTCTCTGCTCTGCTGCACTTCCACTATCTGATGAATTCTTCTAATCATATGATCTGGTTCTCCCTCGTAGTCTTGAAAGAACTTTGCCACAGGTAAGGCGAGCTGGGTAGAGAAAACCGCCTCAGCTCCGTAGACTAGCTGAAACAGCGAGGTGCCCAGAGACTTCTTCGTCATGACACGATCGACCCACAGAGAAAATTTCAACTTTGAATCCCAGGCTCTTTTGTTATCCTCTAATAATATTTTGATTATCTTTATCAGGCTTTTGTTAGAGGATTCTGCTAAACCATTTCCCTGGGGATAGTAGTGGGTGGAGTGAATTAGCGAGATCTGGAACTGCTCACAGAACTTAATTAGAGGTTCATATTTGAAAGAAGCAGCATTATCAGTGATGATCCTACTGGGATAGACAAATCGGGCTATGATATCCTCCAGGAAGCCGATAATTACTTTGTGTGATGTGCTTCTGGTGGGGACAACTTCTATCCATTTGGTGAAATAATCTGTTGCAGTCAGGATCCATCTGTGTTGACCACTCGAGGGAGGATGAATTTCTCCGATGAAGTCCAACCCCCACTGCTGAAAAGGTGTCGAATCTACTATGGGTTTCAATGGCAGCGATTTGAGTTGTTGCTTTCCTGAGAACGTTTGACATTTGGTGCAAGCTCTGATCTCCTTGCAAACATCGGGGAACAAAATGGGCCAATAATACCCAGCTCGGAGTATTTTGTGGGCTGTGGTCTTTCAGAAATGATGACCTCCGCAAAGGCCGCTATGAAAATCAAACGTAACCTTCTAGGCCTCCTGCGGGTCTAGGCATCTCAGAAATACCCCTAGAGGGTCTTTCTAGTACAAGGTTTGGTCAATGAGGCAATACCTAAACGCCTTGAGCTTAAGAGCCCTCGCTTTACTTTTTCCCATTCCATCGGGGGGCTTCAACTACTGCAGAAAATACAAAATGTCATGATACCAGGCACATTCTGCCAGCGATAAGCCATCTTGAGAGCCTTGGCTGGGCGATTCAGCTTGCTGAGATCCTAGACAAGTATTGATGAAACTAACTCCCAGGTCTTTGCAGTTGGATTCAGCCAGTAGCTTGGCTAAACCTTGCCCCTTAATCAACTTGGTGGGTTTTATTTCTAAGTCAAATTCCAGAATTTTTGCGATCCATCGGCCTCTTTTCCCATCTACATTGGGCTGCACAAGGATGTCCTTCACAGAAGATGAAGGAACATATGTTGTTACTTTTGAATGCAAGACATAGACTCTGAAAGCTTTAAGAGCTTTCACTAAGGCATAGGCCTGCTTCTCCATGATTTCATATCTGCTCTCTGCATCTCTTAATTCCCTATTGAAGAAGGCGATGGGTTGCTCACGCCCTTCCTCATTTTTCTGCAATAAGACCGCTGCCACTGTATCAAAAGAAGCAAAGGAGAAAATTAGGAACCCTTTGGAATAGTCAGGACTGATAAGCACAGGTGCCTCAGTCAATGCCCTTTTTATTTGGTCAAAAGAGGCCCTAAGCTCAGCAGTCCATTTTACTTTGTTTCCCTTCTTGAGCATGGCCGTGATGTGTTTCACTAGCTTGGCAAAATTCGAGACAAACCTCCTTAGAAAATTAATTTTCCCCAAAAAGGCCTAAACCTCATTTTTAGACCTGGGAAGTGACAAGGCTTGAATTTCCTCCACCCTGCTGGGATCAATTCTCACTCCCTCTACCGATACTATGTGTCCCAATAACTTCCCTTCCTGCATAGAAAACAGGGACTTCTTGGGATTCGGGGAAAGACCAAATCTTCGGCACTTCGAGAAAACTCTCCTTAAGTGGCAGCGATGCTCCTCATCAGACCTGGAGAAGACTGTGATGTCGTCTAGGTAGATCACTACAAACTGGTCTTTTTCTCCGATGAAGGCTATATCCATGGCTCGCTGGAATGTTGCTCCTGCATTCATTAGCCCGAATGGAATTTTGGCATACATGAACATGCCCCAAGGAGTGGTGAAGGTTGTCTTCTCCCTGTCCTCAGGCATGACCGATATCTGGTTATAGCCAGAAAACCCATCGATCATGGATATCCTGGATGCACCAATTACCCTCTGTAGTATGTGTTTCATCTTAGGTAAGGGGTAATTGTCTTTCTTTGAGCTTCTATACAGGTTTCTAAAATCAACACAAAGCATGATTTCCCCACTTTTCTTCCTTACTGGGACCAAGTTGGCCACCCACTTGGAATATCTCAAGGGGACAATGATTCGTGCATCCAACAACTTCTTCACTTCTTTTTCCATGACAAGTAGCAACATGGGATTTATCTGTCTCAACTTTTGTCTAAATGGTTTAGCCTCTTCCTTTAGTGGGATCTTGTGCTCAATGACAGATGTGTCATAGGTCTTGAGGTCTTCATACGTCCATGCAAACACATCAGCAAACTCTTTTAGCAACTCAGTATATTCGGCCTTCTGTTCTCTGGTCAAACTGCTTGATAATTTGACAAACCTGGGCTCCTCCGGTGTGCCAATGTTGCATTTGGTTGTCTCGGCATCTTCATTTGAGACCCTGCCCTTTACTGGAACATCATTCCCATCGAACAATCTTTCTAAAGGGACAAGTCCTCTCGGAATGTGATTGCTGGGCAGCTGAATGATCTGATGATTAGCGATTTTATTTAAAAACTCTTCAGGACAAGGGTCACCTTCCAGGTTGGGATCCTGGTCAATATGCAACGCAGAAAATTCGTCAACTGATTGGAGAAACCTTTCGAGTTCCGAATCATCCTAGAACACCTTCCAATGCTTGACATTGTCCGGCACCGAGGGCCTATATCTTATATCAACATCATTTTTTACCATTGGCGGCGGAGGAAATTTGAGCAAACTAGCTCAGACAGCTAAAGAATCGGCCAAAGTATTTTCTCCCCTCGGAATGAAAGAAATGTTAAAAGCCAAGAATAAATTATCAATAAGGTCCCATACTTCATTCCGATAATTCTTGAGCCAGGGATTATGGGCACGATAAGCATTTCTTACTTGCTAAATAATCAACTCACCATCTTCGAATATTGTTATCTCTTTAATTCCCATTTCCTTTGCGTCCCTCATACCCAAAACAAGAGCTTTGTACTCTTTCACATTGTTGGTGGCTTCGAATTCCATCTTGCATGACAGGGACACGACTTCTTGACACGGCGACATGAAAACCACTCCAGCGCCAACGCCTTCGCTAGAAGAAGCTCCGTCAAAAAACATCTTCCACACAGGGGAGCTTTGAGGGGAAATTGGATGATCAGGGATGGGGTGTTTTCTGATTAGTAAAGAGCTTTCAGGGGCATCGGTAAGCTGCAGCAAACTAGACCCCAAGTTGGTGTCAAGTGCAAATATGGGGTGATTTGTAGGGTCTTCTTCATCACTGACAATACAGGCTAGCTGGGCTTCTCTGTATAATCTCCTTTGTTCCCCTCCGAAGACCAGAATGGTTGCGTATGTGAGATCCATTTGTAGCGTCCCTCCAAGTTTTTTGATCCACGATCTAGACAACAACATACTGAATTTGGGGGGAACGTCGGCTACCACAATATCCATGACCACACTTTTCATGGGCAGCTGAAACAGGGAAACCACCAGGTCTTTGATGATTCCTAGGCATTGCACTCTCCTTGAGTCGAAGGAATATAAATCATGATAATTTATTGTCACCTCCAGTCCCAATTCCTCCATGACTATCTTTGGCATAAGGTTATGGGAAGCCCCTGAATCCATGAGGCAGTTATGCAGTACTTTATCATGTATGTTCAGGGATGTGTAGAAGGGGGGGGATGAGTCATCTCTGTCTTCTACCATGGGGCCTAAGATGACGGATGGCTTCTCATCTTGAAGGTTTACTGAGTCAGAGGGGGGCTGGGGGGACTCGGATTGTAGCAGCTTGGAGAGGGATCTTTTAAAATCTTCATTTTTAACTAGCTCTGAGAGAGGGACGGGGATTCTGATCTTTTGAATTTCATGTTCAAAATTAAAGGATGGAATGGGCTTAGGAGCTTCCCTTACCTCGGTGATGAGTTCTTTGACTACTAGAAAAGCGCTCTGAGCTTTTTTATCTTTAGTAGCGGCTGCTGCAGATCTAATAGGCCTTTCTGCTATGAGGGCCTGGTCTGGGCTGCAAAGTCTCCTTCTTTCCTTCTCAATCTGAGATTATATCTGTTAGAAGTGTGACCGGCCCTTTGTTCTTTCCCCAACTCATGAATTTGAGCACTCATCAGTGACTCTTCATATGCGGACTGCGTCAAATGGGGAAAAGGGGGAGTTTCCTCAATACAGTGAATTTCAGGGCCAAACTCGTCTATCTCCTCTCTTTCCTCATGATCAACTAGGTTATTCTGGAGGGGGGCTTGAAGCCTTTGATCTTCTATGTCTTTTCCCCTTTGTTCCCTCGGGAAAATCTGAGGCATATTGTTAGGAGGTCATCTGAAACCTCTATTTTCAATGTTTTGGGGATTTCTGTACATGGGATTCCCCTCTAGTTCCCACATTTCTATCTTGGCAGTAAGCGATTTTAGTGTTCTAGTTGTCTCGTCTGTCTGATGGGATAGAAGAGAGGAACTGGATGAGGAAGCTTCAGGCCTGTTCTTGGACGTATTTCTATCACCGACATTCCTGAGTCGGTTGACAGCCAATATGTTGGATTCTACCTCCACGGCTGCGTCTTGCATGTGTGCCAGCGTAGCAGCTCTTCTCTCCCTTAGCAGTAGGCAGAAATCAGGATCGAAGGCGCTGGAGTAAGTGATCTTCGCAGAGGCTTTAGAGGGTTTTATCTCAGCAGGAATTTTGTTGCACATTTTATTAAATCTCTTGGAGAAGTCAGAAACAGACTCTCCTTCCTTTCTCTTCAACAAACCAAACTCTGTCATGTAATACATGAAGTCTTTTTTATCTCCTCACTGTCTCAAAAAGGCATTATCTAAAGATCTGATCCCATCAATAGATCCAGGAGGCAGGGCCTTGAACCATTTTCTAGCCTCTCCTTGGAGACTATGGAAAAAAATTCTCATCCATACATCTGCGTGCATGATAACATTATCATCCGCGAAATTGTAAAAGGCTGCTAGGTGCTCTTCTGTAGCTATGTCCCCCTCGCCTGTAAACTTGGGCAGTTGTTTAAGGTACCCGTCTGCTGGGAGGTTATTAAGAGGTTGTGGTAGAACGAGGGGAGCGTACCTAGCAGCTATGATGACCTCTATTTCGGTCATAGGGGGATTTGCTTCGGCCATAGGAATATTAGGTGGAGGATAACTCGGAGGAGAAGGAGTTCACGAAGGGGCTACCGTAAATAAATCTCAGAGTGGGGTGGGAAACAAGAGGGGATTCAAGTAGAAGGATAACGAGCTCAAGTCAGCAGGTGCTCCTCCTTGTGCAGGAGTGGGGAAATCTTCTGTGGTCGTGGGTCTACGCCAAGGTACAGCTTCAGAGGAGAGGGGAGTGACAAGGATTTCTCCCTCCAATCCCAGACCAGGAGGGGAAAACTCAGCAGGAACACTCCCAAAATTCAGGAAATGGGAAACTTGTGAAGGAGGTCTATCAAGAAACTAAGGGGGAGAAAACGGAGTTCTTACAGAAGGAGATGGCGGATTACCTGTTTCGGCGGTGGAAGCTTCTTCTTCAGGGGCCTTTCCTTTTCTGAGAACCACCTCTGGATCGATTTCAGGTGTAGCTAGGGGCAGCTATGGATGAGACCACGTGTGCCTGCCTCTGAAAGCCACAATTGATAGAGAAGGTTCTCCCCAGGGGAGTCGTCACAATGGAGTCGCCAAGTGCACAGCAGCAATCTTGATAATTCTGATATCTGATGCACCTTCAGAATCAGTTAATCATTGTCGTTCAATCTCGGGGAAAATATTCAACTTCGTCCCTGGCAACGGCGCCAGAAATGTTGGCGTCGGAAGTCACTCCTAGATTGCTAACAAGAGCAGAGCCCGACGCCCATCAGTTTTATGTCACGGTTGTTCATATATGGGTGATCGAATGGCGGGAAACTCAAAACAATAGCGTTCCAACTCTGAAACTAGGCCAGGTATGCATGAGCAAGTGAGGTCTTGCGTAAACTTCAGACAGTGAATTGTAGTAAAGGGTGAACAAGCGGAAGACTTGTACAAGAGAAAAGAGGAGGTCTGTTATAAACAGCAGGTTTCTAACAGACTGAGGAAGAAGACGTCTAAATGCGATATCATCTTACATTCAAACGCAAAGCCAGAGAATGCAGCAATGCAACAATAAATATTTTATCATAACATAACCGCAATAACTCATGCGACTCAGTCAATCACGAACTCTCTTAGCATGAGACAAAAATTAGATGGAGTAAGAAGAACTGTCTGTCATAAAACAAGAAATCTCATATACAGATGCATAAGCTGAAAGCTAGAATAGTTGTTAAAACATTACAGTAGGGAGCTCTGCTCAACCATCGATCAATACAAAATGGCAAAAATTCCTGCATATACTCTTTCCTTCCTTTCGCCCAGTAGAGGCGTCTTCAGAACCTTCAATGGATGGCGTCACCTCAATCAAATCTTTCCTGCATCGCTCTGTCATATGCTACCTTAATTCGGAATGGCCCGCACCAGAGGTAGCTGAACCCTTTGAATGTTGACTTGGCGTGTGCAGGTTCTTCTGGCGGGTTGAAGACTTAGCGTGGCTTTCCTGAAGGGAAATGGTACAAGGGACCCTCTTGGGAAGACTTTCGGCTAGGACCTCCATACTCTGCAATAAATGAGCGAGGTGAGGTTTGAACCACCCTCTTCCATCTTCATTAATCTCCAACAGGCACTGGGATCTATCTCACATCGAATCGGCATCTGGAGCATCACAACCTTCCTTCTGAGTTTTAGCTTGATGCTTCGGGGCTCGAGTGGCCAAATGACAAGCATAAACGCCCCTCCTCTAGGCCTGCTCTCTTGTGACTAGGCGCCAGAACCATGGGCCTGATCCTGAGCGCTATCGGGAATTTGGGGTTCGGGGTTTCAAAATGCATGAAACGAGGGGTTCCTACTCCTCGAAACCTCGATATGCGATATGTTGACAGGATTGACACCTGTCCCAATGAGATCGGATGGTCCAGATCCGTTTTGGCCCATGGCGCTTCCTGCTGCTAAACCTCGGGCGACTAGTTAGCCCCGAAATCTCGATGGCCATCGATTCACTTCTATGGATGGATCTCGACCGCCGATGGAAAAACTTCGCCCGCTCGCTTGACTTGCTGCTACAAAATGGGATTCTCTCGTGCTATGCTCAGGTGCATCCCATGCAAACTGCAGACCTGGGTATGCCTAATCCCAAGACAAGAAATATCACTAACACCTCCAAAGAGAGACATCGATTTTTCTATAAATTTGATGCCATGATAAGCTCCAGTTTCGAAGGCTCCTTATAGAATGAGTACGCCAGAGATGAAAGAGTTGCAATTGCAGCTTGAAGAGATTTTGAAGAAGGGGTACATTCGCCCTAGCGTGTCACCTTGGGGAGCCCCGATCCTATTCATGAAGAAGAAAGATGGGATGTTGAGACTGTGCGTTGATTTTCGGTAGTTGAACAAGGTAACTGTCAAGAACCAGTATCCTCTGCCAAGGATCGAGGATATTTTTGATCAGTTGAAGGATGCGAAGATATTTTCAAAAATAGATCTCAGATCTGGATATCACCAAGTGAGAATAAATGATGATGACATCAACAAGACTGCCTTTAGAACAAGGTACAGTCATTATGAGTTCACAGTGGTGCCGTTTGGATTGTCAAACACACATGTTGTTTTCATGTGCTTAATGAATGGTGTATTCAGGGACTATTTAGACAAGTTTGTCATAGTCTTCCTAGTTGACATCTTGGTGTATTCCAAGTCAAAGGAAGAGCATGACCAACACCTAAGGATGGTGCTGCAAGTGTTGAGAGAACACCAGCTGTATGCCAAGCTGAGAAAATGCTCATTTTATCAAAGGCAAATCCATTACTTGGGACATATTATTTCAAAAGAGGGGATCGTTGTGGATCCTGAAAAGGTTGAGGCCATCCGAGAATGGTCAGCACCAAGGAATGTGGCATAATTTATATTTTTTATGGGTCTGGTAGGCTACTACAGAAGGTTTATAGCCCGATTCTCAAAGATAGCTCACCCTATCACTTCCTTGCAAAGGAAGGAGAAGAAGTTTCAATGGACTAAAGAGTGTGAGAGCAATTTCCAACGATTGAAGCAACTATTAACCAGCGCTCCAATCCTGAAGATTGCAGATCCAAATATGGATTTTGTGGTGTGCATAGATGCGTGTAAGGAGGGGCTGGGAGGAGTTCTCAGCCAAGAGGGATTTGTAATCTGTTATGAGTCTCGAAATATGAAAGAGCATGAAAGGAATTATTCCACTCATGATTTAGAGCTGGCAACAATCGTCCACGCATTGAGGAAATGGAGACATTACCTCATGGGAAGGAGATTCGAATTAAGAACAGACCACAATGGTTTGAAGTATTTATTTGATCAGCCGACTTTAAATGCCAGGAAATCCAGATGGCTAGAGTTTCTGTGTGAATATGACTTTGATATCAAGCATATCAAAAGGAAAGAAAATAAGGTGGTTGATGCACTCAGCAGAAAAGTGCACGAATTACATGCTACAGCCATTAGCATGTACATGACTGAGATTAAGGACAGAATTTTGGAAGCTGCAAATGCTAATTTGCAATACAAAAGTTTGGTAGCAAAGCTACAATAGCGTGAGAGACCACAGACCCAGGGAAGTTACACCTTGGGAACTGATGGCTTACTTCTATATAAAAACAGAGTGTATGTACCCAATGTCTGAGAATTGAAGCTGGCAATTCTAAAAGAAATGCATAATGTGGCTTATGTTGGACATCCTGGATATCAGAAGACTATGGAAGCAGTCAAAAGCCATTACTTTTGGCCGGGTCTGAAGAGATAAATCACTGAATACATCGCCATATGTATGGAGTGCCAGAAAGTTAAGGCTGAGCATAGGCACCCAGCAGGGTTGCTACAGCCTTTACCCATTCGTGAGTGGAAATGGGAAGTGGTGAAAATGGATTTTATCATAGGATTTCCCAGAACAAGCAAGCAACATGATTCAATCATGGTGGTGGTGGAAAAGCTTACAAAAGCTGCCCATTTTATTCCACTGAAAACCACTCACAAGGAAACAAATGTTGTTGATATCTTCTTAAAAGAAGTGGCACACTTGCACGGAATTCCTAAGACAATTGTGTCTGAAAGGGACCTGAAATTCACCTCGAATTTCTGGAAAGGATTGTTTAAAGGATTCATAATGAATCTGAACTTTAGTACAACGTATCATCCTGAGTCTGACGGACAGACAGAGAGGGTGAACAAAGTAATAGAAGAAATGATGAGAATGTATGTGATGGATAAACCATCAAGGTGGGAAGACTACCTGCATTTGGTAGAATTCGCCTACAATAATGGGTATCATACATCTTTGAAGATGAGCCCATTCGAAGCACTTTATGGAAGAAAGTGCAACACTCTAGTGAGCTGGGATAATCCAACTGACAGAACAGTAGTTGGGCCTGAGCTGCTCAAAGAGATGGAAGACCAAATGATAAGAATTAAACAAAATCTAAAAGATGTCCAGGACAGGAAGAAAAGTTACGCTGATAGTAACAGAACCCACAGAGAATTCAAAGTGGGTGACCACATTTTCCTGAAAGTGAAAACTAACAGGAGTTCCTTGAAGTTGGGAAGTTGCGCCAAGTTGGCAACAAGATTTTGTGGGCCGTTTGAAATCCTGGAAAGGATTGGGCCAGTTGCATACATGCTTGCATTACCTGCATCTATGACTGTACATAATGTGTTTCATGTTTCACTGCTTAAGAAATATATACCTGATGCTAATCATGTTATCGATTGGAATGTGATTCAGGTGGAAATAGAAGGTGTCCTGCAAGTGCATCATGTGCGCATATTGGACAGGAAAAGCAAACAGCTTTAAAATCGAGCTATAGAGCTTGTAAAGGTCCAGTGGACCTGGTACAGTCCCGAGGACGCAACATGGGAGCATGAATATGTTATGCGGGCAGAGTACCCGCATCTTTTTGAAAATTTTGGAAAGCTTGCAGTTGTTGTGTAAAGTTGCACTGAGGACAGTGTAGAAATAAGGGAGGGGGATTGTAATGTCCCCAAGGCCAAACCCAATTGTAAATCTTGTTTACGAAATGAGTTGTAAAAGTGTCTTATAGGCTGGTGAGACAAGTTTGTATAATATGGTGGGCTTATGTGATTGTTAGGCTAGAGAGCCTAAGGGTTGGAGGCCAAGGGCCTTATTTTGTACTTGTATGTATGCAGCACATTAATAAAATATAAACACCACCGCGTGCAGACCGACCACAATGAATGAGTGATGGGGGACTGAGCTTCCACAGAGTGGGAAAGGAATTAAGGGTTGGAAGGTGGGAAAAGGGGCTAAGTGTTGAGCCTAGGGGCTTAAGCCTTGGGAATAATATTTTATTATTATTCCAAAGAACATGTGCATTTTATGTTTTATTTTATCCTAAGTTCCTCGCAAGGGGAAAATGTGCAAAGGGGATGCATGCTAATGGAATGCATGCAGTTCCAAGGGTGACAAGTGTCAACCCTGGCGCATGCAATAAAAGGCTGAGACAAACCATGTTGGGGGGTTCCTCCTCCATTCGACCCCGACTGCCTGAGGTGAACTGGTTTGACCTCTGCAGAGAAACCCTCATGCATCTTCTGAACCAAAAGGTGTGTATCTGTGTTCGTTCTAGGATAACCGGTACATCCTTTGTCTGAATAGTTTGAATCTGTATCGATCCCTATGGGAATTGCTTGTCACGCAATCTCGAAAACCATCACCGTGAGACCTTGTCGTCATTGTTGAGCCTGTTTGGGAAGCCCGTGTCTGTATTCTCGGTTGTCTGTGGTGACCACGTAGAGATGGACTACGCATGGCTTGCTGGCTAGTGCAAGTTGTGATTGAGCCTGTGTATGACCTCTCTCCAGGTGAGGGAGGTGACTGTTGTTGTAAGAGGCAGGTTGTCACACCTGTGAGCAACTCTTTTCAGGTGAGAGAGTTTTTTGGGAACTGGTTTCTTTCAGAGAGTGTCCAACACCAGCTTCGGTCTCTTAGACTTCCTGATCCGGCCTGTTGCCGAGACCTAGAGAGGGAGGTGTAGCACCGATGGAATGTGCTTGTGAAGGTGTATACTCCCAGGTGGAACATGCATGTGGGGAATGAGAGTCTAGAAGTAGTGGGCGTAAGATGGCATCCTGGGAAGAATCCTTCCAATCATTCTGTGTTGTTTTCCCTGTAACCTCAGCCTAGCCTAGGATTCCTTGCCTTGGGGTGGAGCTTAGTCCCAGCTCGGGGGTGACCCACTGCTGAGTTGACGAGTAGTGTGGTCTAAGGCTGGGAGGTTCGTGGAAGGCCTGCACGTGGTTGGTGGAATTGCCAAGGTTTTCAAAGATAAGTATCAGATGATGTTTTATTCATAATTTTGCATCTCTATGTAATTATAACTATCATGTATTCTGCTCTGCATATCAATTTAATGTTTATGCTATTGATTGTATATTATAGCAGTAAATAATATGTTTACTCTGAGATTAAATGTACTTCTTTGCTTAAATGCATGTGGATTATATAATGCCTATATGAGCTATGTAAAAAGTGGTGTTACAATTTGGTATCAGAGCGATTAAGCCTTGGTAACAGAAAAAGTGGTGTTACACTTTTAGCCTGGAAGTTGTGGCTCTGCACAGTCTCTCGGGTTTGTGAGATTATTTCTTCCTTGAGTTTCTCTTCTGGGAGGCTTTCATTCCTGAAGATGTGCCTATTCCTTTCTTTCCTTTCATTCATTTCTTTCCTTTATTTATTTACATTGGCTATGAGGAGAGATCTTATTTCTTCAAAAACTAAAAAGAAACATTGGTCAAGACAAGAAATTAGAGGAGAGGTTGGTCTCTCTTTATCTTTCAAAGAAGGTGATGTGCCATGTATTTTGAAGAAAAAAGATCTTTCTTTGGCAAAGGAAGTTATATTGGGTGTGAAGGTTCCTTTTTTATATGGGTCTTCCCTACAACGTTGCTTCACTGTGCGTCAATACCATTTTTCAAAGTTGAAATCACATGACCATTTGTACCTTCTAAAGGTATGATGTATGTCAAAAATATGATTTTATTATTTGTAATTTTTATTTTTATGCCATGGGATAAAACATAATTAATTTTTTATGTGTTTACTTTGTAGTGTCATTATCCTCTACTCATGTGTAGGTGTGTGAACCATGAATTCCCTCATGACCTAAGGCGTGCCATATCTAAATTGTTTGCATTTGTACATTGGATCACATCAAAGGAGATTCATATGGATAGCATTCCATGGTGGTGTCAAGAGATAGCCAAGATTGTTTGTATGTTTGAGAAGGAAATACCGTCGAGTTTCATGGACTTATAGGTTCATCTTCTAATTCACCTAGAAGATGAGGTTGAATTAGTCGGGGTGGTCTCATGTCGTCGGATGTTTCTTTTAGAGAGGTACATGAAGAAATTGAAAGGATTTGTTCGTCAAAGGGAAAAACTCAAGGGGTCTATGGTAGCGGGGTACATATCATATGAGCCTATATATTATGCCAGTGAGTACATCAAGAAGATTGACAACACACCAGGTGGAGTGATTTGGGACGACGAAAGGAATGAATACAAAAGAGAAGGGGAGCTTCTCTAAATGAATTGAAAAAGGAGCTTGATAAATAGTAAGTGACTTATCATTTGTCAAATTTCTACACAGTAACTATTCACACTAAACTTCATAATGTACATTTTAATGATCTCATATGTACTATATGTTTGTTTGATTTCATGAATACATTAGGGAATTCAGAAATTGATTCCATCAATAAATTCATTCTTTATAATTCTGAGGAAACACAACCAGGGGTTGCATTGTTCGAACAGAAGAGGAGGAAATGGGAAAGTGACAGGAAATAATTCACACGGTTGAATGGTAGAAGAATGCCTCATCCTGATCATTTAAAATAAAATATGCCAATGGTATGCCCCAACAGTTGGGTTGTTGGCAATGTCAGAGAGAACTATGGTGCATCCGATCGTTACCTATGTGAAGAAGAGGATGCACTAAACATAGGGATTGGTTGCAGCAACACGGTAATAATATTTTTTTGTACATAATTTTTAACTTCGTAATGCACATTTGAATTGTAAGTACATATATATTATTTTAAATTTTAATGGTCGGGTTATTAGACATATATTGACATTGTGATTTTTTCATTTTTTATAGGTGCATTTGTTCCCATCTATGTAGGCATATGGACATCATTTCTGCACAAAGGATGTCGATAATGGACACATGACACAAGATTGTGCAGTGGAATTCGAGTTCGACCAATCTTGTCATGCTAGCCACCGCGATCAAAATACCATACAGGGGACATTAAGTTATGTCAGAAAAATACAAGAGATCATTCGAGTGGACTTATCTTCTTTCCAATGTGTTATTTTTAGGTGCAAGTGGTGGGACACCTTTTATCAAAATAATGTAAAGGAATATATTGATAGTGGGATGATATGTATCAACTCTAAAAAGATGTGGGATGAATTAAGGATCCTTATGCTTTCCCAAAAAATTGCAACCAAGTGTTTTTTTACCCAGATGTGTTGGATAGGGATTAGTGGTTTGTATTAAGACATGACCCTAGATCAAAACATACTTTTGAGAACAACAGTCTTATCATGCCAAGCGAGGAAGATAATGAGGGTGATGACAACAAAGAGTGATATGTAAATGTTTTATTTAGTTTTAATACTGTTGTTGTATCTTTTTCTTATATTATTTATTTCGCTAATTGTATTGTTTTTTATTCATCTTCTGACAGAGGAAATGTTAAGTTAATTATAACAAATCTTTGAACAATTTTACTTGGTTAACAGTCAGTTTGATGCATAATGTGTTTGTCTTTCAAATTATTTATGATTGCATGGAACATTTGTTATTTGAACATATTTATATGTCGTTGCAGATATATTTAAAAATGTTTCATCTTCTTTAAGTATTTCCAATTGTGAAATCCTGAAAAATGTTAAATGTCCAATTGAACTTTTAATGGGATATGAAATTCTATTTTTTATGTTGATATAATTATATGTAATGATATGGTTGATATGTATGTTTAATAGTACACCATTTTTTAGGATATTTTAACATGATGATTCAAAAATTGAGATTATGTTCATTTATTTTGTAGATTTAAACGTAAGATTAACAAAAATTGTGGTTTATAATTAAAAAATTAAATTTATAACACGATTTTGTGATAATTTGGTTTTTAATTAAAGTAATATTTGTTAATTTACATACTTTTATCATTTCTTTTGAAAATATTTATAAAATTATGCCCCCAATGTTGAATAAAACCACAGTTAATGAAGTAATATTTTAAAATTTGATAGCAATCAACTTACGAAATAATGACAAAAATAACAATAGGAAGATTTGCATCAATTAAATTTTAAAGCCAATAGAATGCTTATCATTGGAGATCACAATTTTTTTATAATAACAATTTTTAGTGTAGAAAAATCTATTAATAAAGAGCAATTAGTACAATGGAAAGTAATATTTATTCATATGTAATTTGTTTTTTGAAAAAAAACATATAGTCAGAATGAATATGTATAATGAACTATCTATGCAATTACAGTTTCAATTTTATAATTATAGTTTTAACCATATTGAACTTTGTAATTTATAAAAATAAGCATGATGATGATAACCATCTTATAACATAAACAACATCTAAAATACACATTTATATTCACTAGCTAACATCATCTAATTAAATATACCTCTAGCACATATAAACATCATTAATTATCTAGGATACATATCTAATAATTTAACACGGTGCCATCATTGTGATCACATCTAACAAAAGACAAGCATTTTCTAACATCATCATCACACACATCTAATAAGCATTATTTAACATACACATCTGTCAAACACATTTAACATCAAACATATATAACATGACCTAGACATGTACACATCAACATCAACATATAAATTAAGTATCATCAACATGATCAACATAAATAAATACCATTATATATATATATATATATATCATGGACAAGTCAAATAAATGTTATAACATATCTGGTTCAGCCAATGGCATAATCTACATATCTACAACAATAGTGGAGGTCTCGTCTGTAGCGAAAGATGATGGATGATGAATAGGTCTTGCTTGGTCATCTAGGTGAGGTGAAAGAGGAGGATCAGGAACAGGTCTGACATGCTCATCTAAGTGAGGTGAAAGATGAGGATGAGGAATAGGTTCGGCATGCTCATCTAGGTGAGGTAAAAGAGGAGGATGAGGAATAGGTTTGGCACACTCATATAGGTGAGGGTAAAGAGGAGGATGAGGAATATGTGTTGCCTCCTCATGATCTGGGTGAGGTGAAGTAAGATGAGGAGGATGTGGATAAGGATGAAAAAGAGCACCCTCATCAATCGATGGGGTACTGAACGAACGGGCCATACTAGAAGAATATTTGTGCCTATCATCAAGATCTATCCTCGTTGCTAGTAGCCTGGAAGCTCCAATGATATGATGCATAAGAGACATTAAATCACGTGAAATATCCCTCCAAAGCTCCAAGTGTGTAGGATATTCACTGATGTCTTGCATCAGGGCAGGGAAGACTCCCACCTCAATCAAAATTGCAAAGAGTTGGTTGCCAAAATCCAACATGAATCTGGTATCGGGTCTGTTGCACATGGCTATGGGTATCTTCACCCAAGGAACCTGACCCGCTACGCTCTCAGGCATCATCTCCTCATCGTCATATGCTAGGGGAGGAGGCACATCCCCATTGAAAGGGACAATATCTACAATATATATAGTACAGAACAATAATTACACAGTTAATTCATTAAACAATTTAATAAAACAAGTTAAAGAACGTGTTAGAATTAATTTTATTCTAATTAAGTAAGACAATAAAATGAAACTATACTAATTTAAACAAAACACTAATATTACCTCTATAATGTGGTGGCGCATCTGTTGTGAAGAGGATGTTTGGACATCCTTGCCAATCCAAACCCGTGTAAAGACACGACACCATGACAAACATGTGATCTGCTACACTGCCTAGTAGCCCTTGTGCATCTAGCGCAATCCTGGACAAAAACTTTGCCTAGCCCCTCCTGGGAATCATCTTCCCCCACATGCATATCTTCATATGAGTCGTCGGCCTAGGATGTTGATGGAAATAAGTTGGCCTCGTCTCTGGAAACCTCTCAAAAAATAAGCAAAACAAATTTGAGGCAATTGGAAAGTTTGACCTCCCACGTATCGTAGCTCGACATTTGTCGAGCACTATACAAAACTGTCATAAAAAATGATAGATCATCTAATACACCGTGGTCGTTGTACCAACAAATCAACATAATACAAAAGAGGGCATCTAATGTGTTTCCCATCACTGGTAAAATGGGCTATGGTAGTCACTAAGAGTGAGATGCACCTAACCTCCCCTGCACCGAAAGAGACAATTTTTAGTTATACACCAGACACATGAAAATCAGCTTGGGATAATACCTCAATCTCAATATATCGCTGAGAGTACATGAGTTGACTCTCGGCGGAAGCACCTACTGGGACATCTTGGAATTGGGGAAAATCCTCCCCTCTCCTGGATAGCCCAATGATAAATTAAATATCCTCCTCAGTGGGATGGTACCAATGATCTGGACCCACAAAAAAAGCCTATCGATGGACATCCCATCGATGGATCAGATGCACCAACAAGCCAGATTTTCCCTTAAGGGATGTAGCTTCCTCATAGTACTTAAGGAGGCATACATCCCTCAAGAGAGCATGACTCGCTGCAATAATAGGGAGAGGGTACAAATCCCTCTCCCTCGCCTCCCATTCCCATACAACATTGTACAAGTCCACCCTCTACTCTTGTTGTTGTTGCTTCTCTCTCTGCTCACATCTCTTGATGATTAACATATGAATTACATCATCCTCACTCATACATAAAACATTAAAAAAAATCTACTAAATGGTAAATTTATGTATAAATACAAAAAAATAACTTTCTTAAAAAAATAAGATAATTTCATTAACGGTGTGCCAAAAAAATAGTCACATACCATCGACGGTGCACCCATAAATATTGGGAGCACCATGACCGGTGTGTAAGTGTAAACTAACACACCGACCAAAATATGTTCTACTATGTTATGCGGTGTGTTGGAAAATGGTACCACATCGGGGCGCTACACTATAACATATATGCCTTGGTACATTAATTTTATCATACACACTGCTTAAACATAAAAACAAATTAAAATATTAAAACAGTAAACAATTATTTAAAATTAGCAAAAAAACACGGTGCGTATACATTCACTACATGTACCAGTGTGTATAAATAACATAGTCGCACTATCACATAAACTTTAACAAATTTTTTAGTATGGAACTTATTACGGTGCATTCCAGTCGATCCTATCACACCATGCATGGTGCCATGAAAAACATTAATGGGTGCACCACAACACAATGTTACATTTCTCGGCAGTACATTTGGTAAACATGAACGCCCCAGTGCGCACATTTACCAATGCACTACGTAAAAATATACCTGATAGGGGTGGTGCACTATGTACTTTAATGCCTCGGTGCATTATATGTACTTTGACGCACTACCCCACCACTTATATGATTTTCTTCGGTGCGTCGTTAAATGGATGCACCGGTGTGTTTATGTTTACCAACACACCGTCGAGAAATGTAACAAGGTACGCGGTTCGCCCTGTAAATTTACAGGTCACACCATATGTGGTGCAAGCCAAGAGCCTCGAATGCACCACACAGTGTTTTTGTTTTATTTATTTTACACTTAAAATTTCACTCAATTTTAAATTTTAATCTAGTGAAAACTTAATTTATGAAGAAATAAGGATATTACTTGGACATTTTTTCGTTGGGGAGGCATGGTTGCGATGTACTAAAAAAAACTAAATTTGTCCACCATTTGGAAAAGCTCGAAATTTACACACCGAGCAACAGATGAAAGGAATGAAACCAAGGAAAACACTGATGGAAGGGCACTTCAGATAGGCAAAGATTGCACTAGTGCTTTTGAGCTCTACAACACTAAAAATGATTTTTACCATTGGTAATTTTTTTTTAATAAAACCTTGTTCTAGTGCAATCGATGCACAACTGCATCGGTCCATCCATGTTTAATGAGCACATCAGTTATATTTATAAAAAAAACAGCCCTAGCACAGTGCGCGTGTTTTTTGGTGTGCATCGATGCATATACTACTCCATAGCGCATCGCCGTACATTTTTTGGAAAACTACAATAGTGAGAATTTTTTTGTTTAAGCATGACACGGTGTAGTATAATAATAGATGTCCCGATGCACTTAGGTTTACAGAGTGCATCGCCTAAATTTGAAAATTAACCCTAACACGGTGCTCCATATTGGAGCAATTGTGCGCATGATACAATGGAGTGCACCGATATATATTTTTTGACACAATCTTACATTGATGTGTAAATGTTTTTTATTTAACCATATGATAGTGCACTCTACTGATAGCGCCTCCATGCTTCCAGTGTTACGTTGTGCACCGTTTATTTTTAAAAGAACGCTATTACGGTGCATCATTATTTCCTTGTGTGTCCTTATTTCCGTAGTGCACTCGATAATATTGTTCTTTATTTGAAATAACCCTACTATGGTGTACTATTTTTGAGGGCACTGATACCCTTGTTGTAGAAAATGCACCAGTTCTTTAGGTACTTATAAAAGCACTGGTGTAAAAACATCCGCTAAAACCTCCACCTGCTCACCTTCGCTAGTATCATCCGCTATAAACGGATTTTTGGGATATTTTTATAAGTGCGTTGTAATGGTAATAAATCACCCTAGAGCAATGAGCTTGTTGCTTTGAGTTTTTCCTGTTGCAATTAGCATTTTTGGAGTCCTCAACAAGAGATATTTGATAGCCAACCTATGGAGTCAATGCAATTATCAACCAATGAAAGAGGTGGATGGTGGGAAGGCCGCCTTTTTTTCCTTTTTGGTGTTCGAATTAGTGGTAATAAACGTGTTATGTATTGTCATTATTATATGGAAATATTGGGGGGAGGCAAGAAATGAGGACCACATGGTTACAATTTTTTCTTTGTGTTCAATCCATCCTCACAAGTGACGATAAATGTGTTATATATGGAAAGATTCCTCGCAATTTTTATTTTTATTTTTAAGTGAATAATAATGGAGTGGTTTGGTTGTGATGGCTTGGCTTTACCGCATACCCGTAGGATGCCCCGACCTGAGTTACATATTATATATGATTCTAATTGGATGATCGTTTTTTGTTATATTGATTTCTATAACACTTGTATTCATTTCGTCCTGTTTTTTAAAACACATTTGTAACCAACAATAAAATTTGTTAATAAAAAATGATTAAACGGAATTGTAAACTGGCTTAATACACATATTAATTTTAAAACTTAAATTACCAAAATTTGGATTCTAGAAACAAGAAAACACAATTTTGATCAGCCTGAAATTGTGGGTGGAATTCCTAAAAGATCACTAAACTGAAATATAAATATCACTTATACAACAACAAGCTAGAGCGACATGTCCCATTTGTAGAAAAGAGCTACAAGTTTTAGCCTACTGGGTTTAGAAAAAAAAGATAATTCAACAGTTCATGTTTATTTATTCATCTATGATACAATCAAAGGAGTTTTCAACATCTTCAGATCGAGCATTCTTGCCCATGCCGAACAAAGAACAAGGAAGAGAAACAACATTACGGTAGTAAATAAATCAGCACTTCTGCAAACTTTAATGTACGACATTTTTTAATTGCTATTTAATTGCTTGAACTTACAAGCAGCCCAAGCAGTTTCAACCTCAAAAACTTCGCTCATGACATGTAAAACGTATACACTCTCGCAATTCTTTCCTTGTAGCTCAAAGTTCCACAACACAGCTCACCCCACTCCCAGTCATCCTGCCAATAGTAGCTACAGGTATATGATGAGATCACAAAAATACAGCTATAACATCAAATGCCAAAAAATAAATCGAATCGTAGGCCAAATGTGGCCTTGTTTCACACCCTAATCGATTCGGTGCAATTAGTTTGAGGCCGTGCCCCATAATCATCCAAACTTGTTAATAAAATATTGCATAGATATTAATCTTTGTTAATTATCTTAAAGTGACAATCATACAGCTTTACACTAATTTTCTAATATGATTAGGTAAATGTGAAAAAGTAAACATGTTAAAGGATGCATTCATAAATGCAGAGAAGTTATTAACATTAAATTATATTCATTGATTTGGAGCAACTACCAAGAATATACTAGCATCTTAATTGTTGACCATAAGATTGGAATTTGTAATTAAAAGGTTGATTAAACCATCAATTCCAATAAGAGATACGCCTAATCAACCTAATTATATATTGTTATTAATAATATTTTGTATTATATTATGATTTGTATTATATATTAATAATATATTGTTACAAGTATTGTAGGAGGATTTGCTCCATATTCATACACGGCCTCCAAGCATGCAGTGATAGGGCTGACCAAGAACGGCGCATCAGAGCTTGGGAAATACGGGATCCGAGTCAACGATGTCTCTCCTTATGGATCGGCCATGCCTTTGGCAGTTGAGTACTTAAAGGAAGGCGATGCGTCCTCATCTGCTTCAGAAGTGGATAATAAGGCGGCTGCGGAAGCCTTCTGCAGCAGTGTTGCCAACTTACATGGAGCAATTCATAAAGTGGAGGATATTGTGGAGGTAGGTCTGTACTTGGCCAACGATGAGGCTAAATATGTGAGCGGGCATAACCTTGTCGTGGATGGAGGAATCACTGTTGTTAATCACTCCTGGAAAACCTACCGGTGATTCGTATTCGTCAATAAAGTTAACTGAGAGTTGTAGCCGTAAGATATAAATAATGTCGGTTCGCGTTATGCACCGCTGCTTCATCTGCTGGTTTTCGTTTTCGTATGAAATGGTATTCCATTCCCTGATTGTTGAGTCTTCCCTACTACGTTATAAAATTTATAAATTTATAAATTATGAAATGGTATTCCATTCCCTGATTGTTGATATAAAATTTTGAATATTATGAAGGAATATAGAATTGGATAATATATATATTATATAGAAAAATATTTTATGTATTTTTTTTTATTTTTTAAAATTTATATGTTGTGGAGAGTGTTATAGTTAATATTTCATCTATTGATTAATTTAAAAAAAAAAAAAAAAAAAAAAAAAAAAAAATTAATTTAAAAAAAAAAAAAAAAAAAAACTAAAAACTAATATAGAGAAAATGTTATTTCCATTTCTTGTAAATTTCATTCATTGTGTTTTTCACACATTTTACTTTGAATCATATGCTTAAGGTTTTGGGTCACTCTTTATAATGAAGGAGAATTTTATCTTCTCAAAAGTTCAAGGGCCATTGTTTAAGCTTCTAATTTATTTTTATCTTCTCAAAAGTTCAAGGGTCATTCTTTAAGCTTCTAAATTTAGCTATATTGTAGAACATTGTTTTAAGAAAAATAAGAAAAATACCCTTACCCTATTACAAAATTGCATTGCTACTACAAGCCTAGATTGGATGGAAGGAACACGATTTAAGTTTTCCAAAGTGGATGTGATTTATAGGAGTTCATAGTAGATTGAAAAGAGTAACTCGATGAAGATAAAAGAGGGGTGAGGTTCCTCCATTTTCCTCTTCTGTCCAATTGCAAAATTCCATGTATCCAATGCTCATATTGGAAAAAGAAAGCTAACAGGATTTTAAGGGAAAGCTCACTAAGAATAAAATATCTTTAAATATTTATTTTTTTTCTTAATTTGTTTTGGATTAAAATATCTTTATTTGAAAATTTGATTTTCCATAGAATTAAATATTTTTATTTTCACATTTTTCCTTGGACTCAAATATAAATTAAATATCTTTATTTTCAAATTTGTAAATTGTCTTTGATTTAAATATCTCTCTACACTTTCGTAACTTATTTTGTGGTGGAATTGAAATCTTCATTCTTAAATTTGCAATTTTTCATGGAATCAAATATTTTTATTTTAAAACTTATAAATTGTCTTGAAATTAAATAATGTATTTTTTTTCTTTTCCAGATTTCTAATTTATCATGAAATTATATATCTTTAATTTAAAGTTTAAAATTTGCTTTGGAATTAGAGATGTCATATTTGTGATTTGTCTTAGAAGTGAATATTTTTATTTTCAAATTTATTTTGGAATAGTCTAAAAGGTTTTTGACTTTTGCCCACCATTATCACCTGAATAACAAATCAATTAATGGTATTAATATATCAATGTTTATAAAAAAATTTAGTTAATAAAAAATATGATAATTAAGAAACATTTCTTTTAAAAATATATATATAAATAATTTTTTTAAGTTAACTAAGTATTTATTTACTTTTCATAAGATTGGATAATGAAAATTGATTTTTTCTTCATCAAATACAAATATTATTATTAAATTTTTTATCCACCAAAACATATTATTTTAAAATTTCATCGTCATTGACATTTTCATTATCATGTTTGAAATAAATTTATAGGATAAATATTATACATTTAATTTTAGAATTTAACCTAGAATATATATAAAGTTCTTGAGTGTGAAGATTTACACTCTCTCTTTTCAAGACATATACTCTTTTCATCAATTTGAGATTTATTGTCACAGATCTTCATCAAAATAGTAAACCAACCTCAAATATGATCATTTTAATTATAAAATCTTTATGATTTCAATTAACAACATTAATATGAAAACTTCTCTCAAATTACTTGCATTCTCATTCGCCAGCTTAGGGGTATGCTAGTAATATCTAAAATATTTTATGAATTTTGATATTATTATAAAGAATTTTATTAAAGATATTTTAATTGATTTTTTTAAATGGAAAGATTTATAATTTATCAATTGGTAGTGAGGATAATTATTACTAACTATTATATAAATGTAAATTAATTCATAAATCATTGTCATTATTTAAGAAAAACTATATCATTAAAATATAATATTATTTAAAAAAAATTAATTCGATTTTATTTATTACTATAAAATTAAAATTTCCACATCTAATAAAGAAAATGCTATTATATAAGAAGAAACTCCTTTTTGGGACTCTTGTTACACCTGTTATTCTTTATGGATGTGAAGTATGGGGTTGTAGTATCTCTCGTGAATCCTGGAGAAAGATAGAGAAAATACAAAAGAATTTTATAACCTATAATCTCAAAATTAAAGGAAATACGCCCTATCCCATCCTCCTCGTAGAAACTAGCCTCTCCCCTATTGAGAGCATGGCTATGACTAGATACCTAATGTATAAGAACAAGTTAAACAACATGGAAGACAAGAGGCTACCTAAAATTTCTTTCAAATCAAGTCATAACCACCATTGACTCAAGCAAGGATGCCCAATCTTGGCTAAACTATTGGGGAATAATGGAAGAAACCATTTTGCAGAATAAAGATACTATTAAAAAAAACGTCAAATCAAAATTTAAGGAAAAAATGTGGTGTGATAAAGAGTTAGAGGAAAAAAAAAATTAAGGTATTATAAAGATGTAATCAACCCTAAAAATTAAGGTATTATAAAGATGTAATCAACCCTAATCTAGAAGATCAAAATTATCTATTTGTTTTGCCAAGTGTAAAGAAAAAAATAAGCATTGCTAAGCGCTTTCTCTTAGATTGTCCAACCTATACCCATATTAGATCT
>CBVK0100098734.1:0-12058 GCA_900067695.1 Picea abies
CCCCCCTCTATGTGTGGTAGGTGTGTCCAACATCAAATTCATACTCTGAACCATTCATAGGCGTACTCTGAACCCTTCAAAGTTGTACTTTGAACTCTCCAGAGTCAACTATGAAAATGATCAACTCCAATCTAGTTAGAACTGCACTCAACCCGTCGACCAATCGACTGCACACACACATCATCATACTAGCTCTCTTGCTCAACACCACTCACTCTTCCCCCTCAAATTGCTAAGTGGGACCCATGATGATCAATGATTGAGGTTAACTCACCTACTTCCATATCTATGACCCACACTCAACTTTAGAGTCTTTTGTTTGAAGATTTTCTACAACCGTCTAAGAGATCCCTCTGAAATCTTCACTTTAAACAAATCACTCCTTGCCTCCCCTTCAAATGTTTTTCCACAACAATCAAAAGTTTCCTATAAAAGTTTCACTTCGAAAAGTCCACGACAATCGACAATTAAAATCTCTCCTAGGTTAATACATGATTTCAAGGTGATAAAACCACCACTTTGGGGACTTATCCATTTCTTGAGTTTTACAGGATTCCAGTCTAGATTTCCAAGGTTTCAAAACCACTCTAATTCCATTACAAGTCATTAAAAATTTGAATGGAAAATATTGCATGATTTGTAGGCTTCCCCTATAAGGAAACAACACGCTCAAGTGCACAACATTCCATACTCACTCATTTTCACGTTTATCAGATCAATAATTGACATTATAACAGATCCCAACTATCATGCATTCAAACCGTGGGCAATAAAAGACCGGGTTCCATTTTCAATTTCAAACATTTTCACATGCATAAATATATATCATTCATAATCAGTTTCAGTAAAGATAAACATTTATTTGGTATGGAAATTTCCAAATTCGACTGACTGAGAGAGCACGCCTTTCCTCCCAACCTTAGGCCTTGTTGTAGAGTAACTTTCTACAACACACCACCTTCATGCTAAGCCATGATACCACCAAGGAAATTTTTTTAGCAGGGTTATAAGTTTTCAATGATCCAGGAAGGTTACTCTCCTTCCTCCTATGACACAACAGAAGTTGCCACCTCCCATTGAGATCCAAGTCTCCATAGGTTTATCAAGTGGTTTCTCAACTGGATTTACTCTACACAAGGGAGTCCCTTTTTTACTCAACAATACCTCAACGAACTCCCCTTACCATTTTTGGTTTCTGTCCAGTAAGTACCAAGCTACATCCCACTAATTATCTAGTTGGGGATCCATGTCTTCTCTGTTCAGGGTGATCATCAACAACTCATACAAGCTTCCTATTTTCCTCCAAAAAGATCTTATTTTTTCCTCAATCAACACCTTCAAACCTCTGCACTATGTTATCTCTTCCTCGTCTTTGTCTTTACTCTTGTGTTTTGTGTCTTTTATTCTCTGTGTGATCGTGTTTTCCTCCAATATTCTTCTCTATCCTCTCAGGATTTTTGTGACTTCCTGCAAATGCAACCTACAATTTTCATTTTTCCAATCTTAAGGAGCGGTTCCATGGTATCCCCTTGTCATTTGTTCAATCGAACTTTTATCTCTGCAAAAGCCAACTACCAATAGTCATTAACTTCCCCAATTACCTCTGTGACATTTTTTAATGGTCACGTTGTTTCATGTAAGATGGTATGTGTGGCTCAATGTTTGCAAGTATAAACTAGCTTGTTGCACAAGCTTCCTAGTTTCTTCATTGATACATATAAGTTTCACTTCACTAATTCATTCAATCATTCCCTCAGCCTCATCAATTTCCTTTGGTGTATCATGACAAGTACTTTCAAGGTTGTTCTCTCTCAGTCAACGATTTGGTTTTTATAATAAATCAAAACATAATTACATGCCTCATCACATTAATATATGAATTTTGTGCATAATTACAGTCTTGGGGGAAAATGGGGTGTTACACAGAGATTACCCCCTTACATACTGATGATAGTTTTAGTTCTAATGAAGGATGACACATGGAAAATGTGCATGTAATATTAATTCATCAAGCCTATGTTTGTGGGATCAAGATGCAATTCATTGACAATAAAATAATTAAATACCAACTTATCAAATATGGCCAATCGTATACAAATAAAATGCATAAAGATACAACAACCTTGGGATAGATTTTGCCACCAAATCTCAAACATTGATCAAAGCCTTGAGAAATTTACTTTACTTTCTCTATGACTAAAGAGGGAAGGGAAAGTCGCAATTTCCAATCGAAATAAGGATTTTGATACCTCTTTTCATGAAAATCTACAAAAAAGAGTGGAAGCACTTGGACAAGTTATTACAATGCTATTCTAAGTTGTTCTAGGAACATTGTATAATGCCTTCATTCTACACAATTGAACACACCATTGACCTAAAACAAGGAATTGTTATGCTAAAATGAGACACTACAAAAAAATTCATTATTGGAGATCAAAGAGATTGAGAGTTAGTTTCCGTAATTATTGAATAAAGGAAACATCCAATAGAGATCATTCCCTGCTGATGATAGTTTCAATTCCAATGAAGGATGGAACATGGAAAATGCACATGGAATACTAATTCCTTAACAAGATAATCTAATATTTTATATCCAAGGTTGCATATCGACAACTTTTAAGATAGTTCTATAAAGAAAATATATTTCATAATATTTACCTAAAGTTTGGTTATCATCATGTCTGTATCAACCTTGTTGAGTCGAGCTTGAGCGCTTGAAGAGAATCCTATCACACCCTCATTTCAACAATGTTATTTTCTTATATCATGATAAATGTGTCGATGAATTGATTGTATTTCACTTGAACAAGTGGAGATATAATGAAAAATATTGGAAAAATAGTGTTTTCTTGGAGTGGCATGCTAGCTTGGGGCATTAACTATACCCAAGTAGTGTAACTCATAGAAGTAGTTAGCTATTTATACCCAACTGCATAACTAAAAGAAAATCATATGTGATATGTAAACTACTATGAATATTCCATTGGAACAATTCATCGCAATAGATCTTGTAATATTCTGAAACATTTTATTATGCAATTTATTTTCTTAGATCTCAAATTAATTATCACAAGATTAGTGCTAAAACTTATGGAATAACTAAAATATGAAAATGAAAGAATAAGAAAATGAACACACTTTCTACAAAAACAAACACAAGATGTGATCTGAGAAACAAGATATGGGAGAAAACTCAACTAGAAGGTGAGGCCTATGATATGCTCTCTTTTCTTCAATTATGAAATGCAAGTACAAATAAAGGGGCACTCACTATGGAGTTTCCTTTGGCACTATGGCTTGAATGACTACTACATAATTTTCTACCTTATCTGTTATGATTTCAAATCCCACTCCTTTATTATCTGCTCAACTATGGAACATGTAAAATTCTAAAAGAATGGAACCCCCTCTCTTCCTAGAGGCCCAATATTTAACATAATTTGATATCCATCTAGAGTTTGGGTTAGGATTTTTGCATGCCTCAACCCTCAATGAATATCAGAAATTTGGAACTTCTAGAAAATTATTGAAAGTCCACATGCGACTAGATCCACATGTGTGAGTAATGGGGGATATGTGATATCCACTTGGTACCATGGTGGTCAACATGGTAGGTCAACTTGTGGGAGGCATAACTTTGGCATACAAACTCCATTTGAGGTGACTTTCAAATTGTTGGAAAGTTCTTAATGTGTAGAAAAAATTCGAGGGGCTATAGCTATCCTCATAAATTTTTGACCCAATAAAGTATCATAGATGCCTCAAACTAGATTTGAAAGGTTTTGGACCCCAAATATCCAAATTGGACCTGCCACTAATATGGGCCCTGCAAGCCAATTCCTCTAGTTTTTCCACCCAAAAAGTACCAAGATAGATGACAAATTATAATGATCCATTCTAGATCATACCTTCCCATTTAGGGAGGATTTTTGTCCCCAAAATAATTTATTGAATGAGGTGAGGAAAAAATTCCTCTACCTTCTCCCCAAAGTACCATTTTTCCTTGCCTTGAAGTTTTCCTTTCAATCCTATCTGATATAGGTCATGTTTCCCTTGTCTACTAGTTTTGTACTTCTACTACAAAACTGTATCTTCTGCCAACTTTTCCTGATCTTCTAGTGCTAAGTCCGGCTCCTTAGTTTCCTGATCCAACATGGAAGGCTCATAAAGTTTCATATTTTCCGCATTCACTACCAAGTAAATGCGTATATATAAGATGGATTTAGTTTGTAGGTATTATCACCCACCTTCTCCAATAATTCAAAAGGACCATACCACAAATCCTTGATCTTCTTACCAGGACCCTACAACCTTTCCTTTTTTAGATGTAACCAACTCTACCTTCCACCTTGAATGTTTTATCAATTTCATACCGATCATGTCGAAACTTGTACCTTTCATATGACTTCTTCAATGTCTCTTGTACTTGCATACATATCTTCCTCATCTTTTCAAAAAAATTATCTTTCTTCAATGCTTCTCATATGATGTCTTCCTTTACTCCTCCTTGTTATACATATATAACATCCAAGGGAGAAGGAAACACGTACCCAAAGAAAGATTCAAAACATGATTTACTAATAGAAGTGTGAACCACTCTGTTATAAGAGTGTTGAATATAGATCAAATTTTCATCCCAAGTATTTGGATGCTTCTTATTGTAACCCTTAAGAAGTTGAACCAATTTCTCATTGAATACTTTTGTATTCTTTTTCTCCGTGGATGGAAAGCTATAGATGTCTTCAAATTCGTGTCCATATTTTCCCCAAGTGTAGTCTAAAATGAACTCATAAATATACTATTCCTATCTAATATGATGCTCCTCGGTATCCCAAAGTGCACCTAGACCTATTCAAAGAAAAAAAATTCGACTTCTTGTTCTTTGGTGGTCATTTTACATAGCATAAAAATGCACATCTTATTAAACCTATCAACTACCATAAATAGATAGCCATGTCCCTTCCTGGTTGTTGGCAAACCACCCACAAAATCCATGGACATTCTATCCTAGGGTCGAGTGGGTATAGATAAGGGATGGTATAAACCTTGATTTCTATCACTAGGATTGATGGTATAACACAGTATGCATCCTCTTATATATCGAGATACATCTTCTTGCATTCTGGGCCAATACACATACCTTTGTAAGTTGGCAGTTGTCTTCCCAACACCAAAATTTCCTACAACCTTAAAGGTGTGAGCCTATTTGATAAGATAAAATATTTCACCTTTAGGATGACAGATCTTGTCTATATTGTAGAGAAACCCATTCCAGAGATGATAGCCAACCTTATCTTCACCTTATTATACATGAATTTGTACTTGTAGCTACGAAAAAACCTCTTTAAAGTCCTCATATTTTGAGTATTCCTCTTTATGTGCATCATGGGTAAAAGGATTCACATGCATAAGATTTCTCAAAGATATAATATTTGATCTGTGTGGCCTTGTAATAATGTCTACCAACTTATTATTGCTTCCCTTATTATATTTTATGACTAGATGAATTGATGCAAAAACCCCATGCACTTGTAGTTTATAGTTTTTTTAAGCTTACTATGGGCCTACAAATACTATAGTAGTTGGTGATCAGTGTGGATAATGGTTTCCATTCCCATAAAATAGTGCTTCCACTTCTTAACAACTTAAACCAATTCATATATTTCCTTATCATATATAGGGTAGTTCATGACTCCTCCATGAAACATTTCAAAATGATAGCATATTGGCTTACCTCCATACATCAAAACCACTCCTATAACATATATGATTGCATCCATATCCACTTCGAAATGTTTCTACAAGTTGGAAAATGTAAGAACTAGTGCTTGATTGGCATTCCCTTTCAGCTCATCAATTTTTTTTTTGTTGATTCTTTCTTCATTGAAAACTATTACCACTGGATGTTATGGCATGGAGTTTTGAAGATATCACTAAAAGGGATGCTATGAAATTCCATAGGTACTAAAATTCCCCAAGAAATATCCTAACTTCATTGATAATAGGATGGAATCCTTCTTCGCTGGATCTATCTTGAGTTCCCATCCACCAATTATGTACCCCAAATACACAAATCACTGTTGGGAAAAATCATATTTCTTAAGGTTATCTAGCAACTAATTATTTTTCAAAGTCTCTAACACATGCATGATATGTGATATGATCTCTTCCTAGGTAGATATATAAACTGATATGTCATCTAAATACACTATTAAAAATGAATCTAGATAGGGACACAATACACCATTCATCAAAGAAATAAATGTAGCTAGTACATTACATAAACCAAAAGGAATTACTGGCCATTCATATAGACCTTGTATTGTCTTGAAGGAATTCTTCTAGGTGTGTTGTTACTTAACTCATACCTAGTGGTATCCCGATTTGAGATCCAACTTGTTGAAGTACTTGGCAAGCTGCAACTGATATAAAAAATCAACGTTCCTAGGTAGAGGCTACTGATTATTGAGTGTAATATTTTTTAAATCTTTGTAATTGATCCACATTTTCCAATTCCCATCCTTCTTGGGTATTATGATGATAGGTGACCCACAAGGTGAGGTGCTTGGTCAAATTACTCCTTACTCAAGGAACTGCTACAAATGTTGCAACTGCTTCCAAAACAAACCATCTGTACAACCTAATATTTGGTAATAGGGAGTCAAGAAACAAGTGTATTTCATGCTCCACCTCTCTCTTAGGTGGTAACCCTTTAGGATCCTAGAATACTCCTTTGTATTCCTACAACAATTCCTCCAATTGGAATTTCTTATCTTTCATACATCCCTCCAGGGATTCTTGTACTCTTACCCATTCATCCCCTAGTTGATTCTCTCTTAAGAAAATAAATACAAATTTTCTATTAGAACCAATTAATCTTTTTTCTTGGATAACACTCACCAAAGAGATCTTCTATTTAACTTTTTGTGCATTTATGATGAAAGAATTCCCATCCTTGATCAAGTGGTACCAGTTTTCTTTCCTCATGAAGACCACAACTCTCATATACGTGTTGGGGCTTCTAAATACCACACCAAACACATTAAGGGGTACTACATATAACTCCATTTCATCAATAAAATATGCACTTATTTAAAATTTTGTCTTACACTGTTTAGAGTCCTTGAGCTATGCATCCTTATTTACCCATCCCATTCAATATGGGTTGGGATGATCATGCACTTCCAATTCAATGTTTTTGGCCAAATCATATGCTATGAGGTTGGCCTATGCACCAAAATCTAATAGAGCATCCACCTTGGAATTTTTGACTTGAATCTCAATGTGGAATATTTTTGTCATCTCCTTCTCTTACCTGTGATGAATGACACTTATATTCACATCCTTCTGTACTATAGTGAAGATAATATTCTCATCCACATCTGATTTGATTTCTACTAGGTTGCTTGAGTCCATTCCTAACATGTTCTTCTTATTGGCATCCTTCTTACGGTCCTTTCGATTAATATCTGGATTCAGATTCCAACACTTATATTTGGTGTGTCCATTGTATCACAGTGGTTTCAATATTTGTTTGGATCCTTGCATTGATGTGTAGTCACTATCATTTTCTTATCTTTTCCTTTCCATTTCTTCTTTTTCTTCTTGGAAGCATCTTGGTGGTATTTTTGTTTAGAACCAATTGGTTGTATTTTCTTATGGCCTATGTTCTCTAGGTACCGTGCTTGCAAAAAAGCCTCATCAACGGTCCTAAGTTTGATGAGAAACACTTTCCTTCTGTTGATCTCTTTTCCTTTTAAGGACAAGAGTCAACATCCTAGGGTATTCTTGAAAGACTTATCAATATTCCATCAACATTTTTATAGAGGAGGTACTCCTCTTTCTCACTCATATATTCAATAATCTTGCTCAAAACATAGATTCATACATTCATAACATCAACACCTGTGAGTGGACCAAGTGTTAAAATAAATGAACACATAATAAATTAAATATAGTAGAAAGATAAAAATACCATATGCAACAAAAGAACAACTACATCCATTCCACCGCATCCATTATTTCAAGTAATGAGAAAAAATATTTTGAAGCAAGACTCATAGACAAAAAATAAGATAGATGGCCCAAAAATCATAGATATTTAAAATATTACATTCATTTAGAATCATAACATGCATAGAAGAAACACACATGAGATCTAATTGCTTTATAAAAATTATGAAACCACAAATGTTATGAACTCCTAGAATATCTCTTTATGAGAGTAAAAAATAATTACTCATAGATGTTCAAGTTTGAATAAAGTGTTTTCGTATTGCAAAACATAATGTTCATGATACTTAAACGATTAAAGGAAATGCATTAATCCAAATCGACTAGGATGGGGCTCCTGTGGACCAATTAAAATAATATCAATAACCTAGAAGACAATGATAAATACAGTTAGGGATTAGCTTTACAAATTAACAATACACTAATAAATTTAGATGATCAAAGACTAGGATGAAAAGAGGGGAAATTATTCAAAAAGAGATGCACTCACAAAATAGTAGAGGAATGGTAGATGGATCTCTCTCTCTCTCTCTCTCTCTCTCTCTCTCTCATAGATTCTCTCTACGTTAGGGTCTCCATGATTTATACATGAGCTTCTACCCTTCTTGGAATAAATTCTTCTTGGTAGTTATTTTGGGTGAACTATTTGAGCCAATGATTTCTCGAGCCATTCTTCAATATATTCCTTCATTGACGAGAAGGTAATATCTTGTTTAATCCCAAGTGAGAATATTTCTTCTTCAATTTTTTCACGTTCAAAATCTATTTGTTTGATTGATGATAGGTGGTGTTCATTTTTATTCACAAAGGTAACAAGACAACACTTAATTTAATCCTCCAGAAATTCATTGGGGTCATCAAAATCGCTTTCCCGTGAAGCTTTAATCACACCCAACTCCGTGTCTAGTTGTTACTTAGTTATAAACATAGAATATCTTATAAGTTGTGGGACATCAAGGTAATTAAAATTTTCTAATTATTTAAAGAATGCACTACTTATTTTTTCATTTATCTTTGTACAAGCCATATTTGCATATCGTAAGTATCCTTTCCATCCGTCCTGCTATTAACTATTTTATTTTGTGGTTTGAATGAATTTTTTGTTGGTTTCTATGATAATATGCAATGTCCCCATTACCATCATCTCAAAAACAATTTCTCTAATACGATTAAGTAAATTAAATTTCTCTACATATGCATAAAATTTTATGGACTACAAAAACTATATACATGTATAATATTACAAGAAAAATCCATAATAGAAACAAAAAAATATACACAGAGTAATTAAATAAAATTCATAGAAGACACTTATCTTTCATAAAAAGTCACCAACTGCTTGCAAAACTCATAAATTCCTCCTATCCATAGAGTATGTCAATCATAAACTCTTAGTAGTAGGTGACCCTCAAGCTGGCTAGAAACTCTACCAGGGAAAAGGATTCCTAAGCCAGGATAAGGTCCACTAAAAACAATATAGCTCAAAGTACAATGAAAAAACTAGCAGAGATCCTACAACCTCTCATTTTTCACATGCCTATCCCACTCCAGGAAGTGTTCCCCTTCAATTCTCAACAATCCTTTGACTGGCCCACTCCCTTTTCGAGCTTGAGCAACAAGACGAACAAGAAGTCTCAAAGACCTGTAGCTGCATCTTGGCACCTTGGGAAAACAATTCCCAGTAGTCCTCTCACATGGAGAGAATGTTCATGGGCCTGACAACCCTCTTCTTCAATAGCACATGGGCCTAACAAGCTGCTTCTTTAACTCAATTTACCAAATTTTATGGGTTATAACAACTCCCCAAAGCTTCCCAAGTGCATGTATGGTTTATGGTTGTGGGAAGGTCTGAATGGAAAGAGTGGAAGATGGAATAATCAATGAATAATGAAAATAAACTAATTGCCAACAATATATTTTCATGATAACAACTTGACACATGTCACATTATGAACTAGCTTGACTTCACTTAGTGAATCATTCCCATGTTTTAGGAATTTAGGATAAATATATATCCCATAAATTATTATAATATTTGTTTGGCTTAAGAACCCCTTGGCTTATCCCCTCTTCCTAGACTCTTATCCATCTCTCTCATCTAGTGTGGAGTTCTATCCCCCCTTACTCGTTCCTCTGACTCAGTCTATAACAATGATGTACCTTTTAATAATAATATGAGGGTGATTACATATTACAATGTTATCCTTATTGGAATTTTAGCATATAGGGTCTCCAATATAATAATCACACAAACACTCTGGCCTCAAAATGTATATATAAAGGCTCTCTATCCCAAGCATCTTGAGTCACCAACCTATATGTAAACTACAATTGATATTTGGCCCAGGGTATTACATTCCCCTCCCTCTTATTTATGGACTTTCCTCAGTCCATTATATACATATGTACTACAAGAAAAAAAAATCAAAAGTCTTCCAAAATATGTGGGTTCTCTTCCTGCATGGCATCCTCATGCTCCCATGTTGCATCTTCAGGACTATAATAGGTCCAATAGACCCTTACTAGACATATTTCTCAATTTTAGAGAAGATTGACTTTACAATCCAATATGCACATTGGATAAACTCGAAAGTCACATTCTCTCTCCACCTGAATAAATTTCCAATCAATTACATGATTAGCATCAGGCACATACCTTTTAAGAAAAGACACATTGAATAAATTATGAATGCACATGAATGGAAGTACTGCAATCATGTATGCAATAGGACCAATCCTATCGAGGATTTCAAATGGTCCACAATATCTGGATGCAAGCTTTGAACAATTCCCCAACTTCTAGGTACTTCTCTTGGCCTTCACTTTCAAGAACACATGGTCACCCACTTTAAACTCTTTGTGATTTATAACCTTATATGCATATCTTTTCTTCCTATATTGGGGAGAATTTATATTTTTATTTATATTCACTATATTCTCTTCCATTTCCCTAAGTAATTCTAGTCCAACCACTACTTTGTCTGCTAGGTTTTCCCAACTCAATGGTGTGTTGCATTTTCTGCCATACAATTCTTCAAATGAGCTCATATTCAAAGATTCTCGATACCCATTATTATAAGAAAACTCAACCAAGTGAAAATAATCTTCCCATTTCGATGGTTTATCCATCACGTACATTCTCATCATATCCTCAATCACTTGATTTACCTTCTTTTTTCCCATCTGACTTTGGATAATATGTTGTTCTAAAGTTTGGATTTGTTCCAAATCCTTTGAATAATCCCTTCCCAAATTTTGATGTAAACTCGGGATCTATGTCAAACTCAATTGTCTTAGGCACACCATATAACCTAGAAATTTCTCTCATGTACATATCTACAATGTTCGTTTCCTTGTGAGTTAGCTTCACTGGAATAACATGGGCATCTTTAGTCAGCTTATCCACCACCACAATGATAGAGTCATGTTTCTTGTATGTTCTAGGAAAATTAGTGACGAAATACATTGTTACAACTTCTCATTTCCACTTAGAAATGGTTAATGGTTATAGAAAACCAGTTGGGTGATTGTTCTCATCCATGCCTTTTTGACATTCCAAAAATTTGGCTATAAAATAAGCCACCTCTTTCTTCATACTTGGCCAATAATATTGGCTCTTGAAAACTGTAATATTTGATTGTTGAGATTTCTGTGGTGAGGAGTATTTTTAGGCAGAATCGGAAGAACCACAGTATTATCCATGGTTCTTCTGATTCCTCCTGAAAACTATAATATTTTTTTGGTAACATGGGCACACAACATAAGACACATTATGCATTTCTTTTAACACCATATTTTTCAACTCGTAAAAAATTGGCACATAAAGTTTTCCCCTCCACATGAGGATTCCATCCTCTCTTAGCTCATAATCTTCATTTTTTTGTTGAAAAATACCTTGTTGTAACTTCTCCTTTCTTTCCATGTACTTCTGATATGATTTTGCAACCTCTAAAATTATGTATTTCAAATATGATTTATACATCCTAATGTTTGTAGCATGCATCTCATGCACTCTCCTATTGAGTGCATCAACCACCTTGTTCTC
>CBVK0100098742.1:0-10639 GCA_900067695.1 Picea abies
GAGTTCACCCCTCTTTTGGGCTACATCTCCTGGTCCAGCTTCCAATGGATATTTTGTATTATTTTCTCAAAGTAAGAAAATATGTGCTTTAAAATGCTCAAAATTCCAAATAGATGGCTCCAATGGATTCAGAATGTCCAAAAAATCCTAGCTGGGCTTTTTCGGGACCTCGTTTGGCCAAAAATTGAAGAATATAGGCTTTCTGGAAGTTCCCCTTCAAACTTGTTGTCTCTAGATTGCCAAAATGCACCTCCTCCTCCTCACCCTAGCTCCGACATGCATATGTGTGTTAAAACCCAACACCGGGCATAACCGCACAAACGATGCGAAATATAGGATAGTTATGCGCTAGCCCCTAACCGCCTAAGACCGTGGGCATGTGAAGCACCATATGATCGTGCACATATATACAAAGGGCTACGTTTAAAACCAAATGGTAACAGTCGGCGGAATGCGCCGATGGTTCTATACACATACACATATGACCAGGGGTCACGGCTAAGCCCCAGCCCAGACCGCACCACAACCCAAAATAAATTTCAATTTAAATAAATTTATTTCCATATATATAATAAGAAACATATTGTGGTGTGCCGGTTGGGCGGCCCTTCCCAAAGAGTTAACCCTGCTCGGAGGTCGCGGGGTAGAATCTGGCCAACAACATAAATTTGAAACCAACGCCAGGGTGACACGTGGTGACCATTGATTGGGCCATGTGTCAGCATTTCATTCACCACCAATGACATGTGCCATATGTCAACTCGTCCACAATCATGCCAGCCAACACATGTCACGTGTTGTATGGCTCTGCCACGTGTCGTATGGTTTTCCACATCAGCATCCGTACAGACTGTATGGACTGTACAGTCAACACATTTTTTTTTGCCTGTTCGTCGTTTTGAACAGAACGTGATATCTCTCTCATCCGATGTCCATTTGAACCCAAACGAGTTGCGTTAGGTTCGTGAAAATGAGGCCTACACTCCTGTTGTATTTGAAGTGATTCCAAGCACTTTGAATTTTGAGCAAAATTTGATCCCCTGGATCAGTACATAATAATATATACTCTCACATTTCTCAATATTCCTTTTATCTAGTCAATCACACTCCATACTTATTTTATACAATGTAAATGCACCAAAAAATAGAATATTGTTTTTAAATTTCCTTACCCCTTCTGGCTTCTTTGGAGTCACCATTCCTCTTAGGAATAACCATACCATGAAAACATCCCAAAAAAATGAAAACAATAATATAATTCGATTCAAAAAATTTCATATTTGTGTTTTTATGAATTTTCAAAATAGAAAGGCATGGTTCATTGTGTTGTGCCTTTATAACCCACATAGATGAACTTACAACAGATATAAAACAATAGACAAGAGAATACAACGTACATAACATCAATGACAATCACACAAGAGACACCAAAATTTTACTTGGTAAAACCCCTAAAGAGGAAACATCCACTGGACAATGGCAAATGCTTATATTGCTTAAACAGGAGATTACAACATCTAGGAAACCGGGCTGCCCAGGAGAGGGCTTGAAGCCATTGATCAACAAATGCCTCTAAGACAATCATATTTATACAACTCCTTCAGTTATACAAAACTGAATGCAATAAATACTGCCACTATTCTTGTTAATTTATTTCAACAAGATATTGTTGGAGAAACCATCATGAACCAACTAGACCAATTCATGTCAATTAGTTGTCACTTTCCAACAATCTCCACCTTGACAACAACTTACTTGATGCTGTGACATTGTCCATTCATCACCTTCTTGCAAGCTAAAGATAGGTGATGCCGGTACTTTCAAAACCGAAGCACCCATTTCACTGTTCCACCTAGATTTATCATGTGAAAACTGACAACTCCCTACAAGTGAAATATCTAATCTTCTCATCGCAAAATTATACATTTTACTAGAAGATGATACACGATACATGTAACCCTTTTCTTCTACATCTCTTGGACATAAACCTGATGAAAGATTCTAAAAGGATTTTACCGGTTTCACGTTAAATTCATACTGAATTTCTGAGTGTCTTTTCCATGCACTCATGTTGTGGTAACCAAACCTCACCTTTAGTCTTGCCTCTACGTATTCCATGCTTAAGATTATTTTGCTGCTGCGAGATCCTTCATCTTGAATGTCCAAGACAACTGAGCCAACCCGTTGATCGTCACCATGATTTTGCTCACTACAAGCATATTGTCAACAATTTAATCACCAAGATAGTGGATACCATTGTTATTCCCACTTCTTGTAAATATTGGCTCACCATGAAGGAATCAACATCTTGTACCAATTGCCTAGGTACCATTAGGCCATACAATAAATTGCTCGAGTTTTGCAAACAACTCTTTTGTTGCGATCATGAGCACCTTTAGTGCACCATCTCAAACATTGTCTTCGAGACCTTCGGCATAAACAGATGAAGCTAGCCAAGTGAGTATGACCACAAATCAACTCCAGGAAACTTTCAATGGAGTCCTAGCTCCACCTTAACATGAACAACCACATGACCAAATCCAACCACGTTGGCCGAGTAAGTGTTCACCACTCATCTCCGGGCCCATTTATAACAGAGTTACAACTAGCCTTTAAGCAGGCTTCATTACATGCGATTACATAGACATAAAACCACGGGAAACTAACATTCCACGTAACCCAATCCCTATCACCTTAGTCTATGTCTACACTTAATCGGTTGAAAAAATAGGGGTATGCAAGCCTAACAAGGTCTTACAACCATATGCCCAATTACATGGAAATTAAAAAAAAAATTACAACTTTATTAAAATAGATGTTCACATAACAACTACCATTACCATCACTACCATTTACCAACACCTCTTTCCATTTCTTATCCTTTGGAGATGCCATGCTTGCCTTCCATTGCTACCACTACCAACAACATCATTGTATCCAACACCATAGGGACCGCTAGCCACTTCTCTGGCCCCTCCTTCATACCCGTAGCCAACAGTCTAAGGCCCTGCCAACTATTAGTGGTACCTAACTCCGCCAACTTTGGAAACGCTGCCAAATCACATGGCACATGCAATGAAAATCGATCCATTAGATCTATCCCTGTCACCGCTTGCTTCACCCTTTCAATTTGTCCAAAACTTTCGATCATGCTTGTTCATTTCAACTTTGTGTTGTGTCTGCATAATTGATGGCCCAGATCGCCTCACTAGTGATCGACTGCGGTCCCATTCAAGAAGGGGGCTTGCATCTCTACCACAATTTGGATTATTCCTCTGTGGGCGACTGACATAAACAGGACTTGCAGCCCTACCATAATCAAAATCGTGTTTCTCTAGACGCCTTGAATAAATACAACTCGTTTCCCTACCATAGTCAGGACTACCCCTAATTGAACGCCTACCATAGAAAACACTTGTTGATCGATTACGACCATGACCCTATCTAGATCTTCCATACCGACCTCCTTGAATGGGGCTCGAAGGTCCACCTCTTCAAGTTCTCAGTCAAATACCGAGCCTACGTTCTACACCAAAAAACCATTCCTACTATCTCCACCATAATGTAAAGTGGTAGCTATTTGTCACTATAAATGCTTATCAACTAAAAAATCAAGTGTTACATAAATTGTCAACCCGGGGAAGTCTATTTATTTCAAAGGCAATCACACACTGTATATGCTCAATCCTCACTAGTGATCGACTGCGGTCCCATTCAAGAAGGGGGCTTGCATCTCTGCCACAATATGGATTATTCTTGTGTGGACAACTGACATAAACATGAATTGCAACACTGCGATAATCAAAATCGTGTTTCTCTGGATGCCTTGAATAAATACGGCTTGTTGCCCTACCATAATCAGGACTTCCCCTAATTGCATACCTACCACAGAAAACACTTGTTGATCAATCATGACCATGAACCTCTCTAGATCATCCATACTGACCTCCTCGAATGGGGATCAATGGTCCACCTCTTCAAGTTCTCATTCAAATACTGAGCCTACGTTGTGCACCAATAAACAACTCCAGCTAGCTCCACCGTAATGTAAAGTGGCAGCTCCACCTTCAACAATTGGTACGCTCTTCTCTCAAACAATTGGTACGCTCTTCTCTCAAGTGGCTCACGTCTCTCCTCTACGCATACACAAGCCTCATTCACAATGGCAGAAATCTAGATTGAGGGCACAAAACTGAGTAAAGAGCACACTTAAGCTCATTCCTCTACAAAGAAATACAAGAAATTCACCCAAGCCAAGCATTGGGGGAGATTTCGATCTTACAGAAGAACAAATAGCGGACTATTGTTCCAGAGCAATCAACTCTTACAGCAGAGGGTTTTCACATGGTTTAACCGTCACGTTTCCTCACGCATAGACATACACGATACACAAACCTTTGTCCAATGCGCAAGTCTTGGAAATGAAGACCACGACCCCGTTCTTGCACCTCCCCATGACCAGGGTTCGAAACCGAAGACCACGACCCCGTTCTTGCACCTCCCCATGACCAGGGTTCGAAACCCGTGCGAGTCGCGCACGACCACTAACATGTCCTCTGTCAATAAAACCAGAGAAAAAAAAAGCACTAGATTTGGGTATCCATGTGGACGTAGCCACACTCATACTACTGGCAATGGCCTCCATATTCATCTCAGCTAAGACTAGATCTGACAACTCAAAACACATCTAGCTCTTTCATGACTTGACTCTCTCCATGGTCGCACCAGCTACAGCTACAGAGATCCGACAACAAATTCATTGAACTCTGCGTTGTGATGTTTTCACCGGCTCGGCCTCAGCCTTCATGGATTTTCGAGCCTTCACGGATTATGTTGCAGGAGCTTCAGGAGGAACAGACAAGAACAAGAATAGGAGAAACCTCTCTGGTGGCAGCCATGTCCAGACTAGAAAACAAAGAACTCAGATTGAAAACCATAAAGACCCCTGATGATTGTCAGCTTCCTGCCTTTCTCTTTCTCCTTGGATCTCATATTCTTCCGATGACTTCCTTCTAATGGCTTCCTAATTCCTTGGATCCACCTTCAAAACAATAATAAGAAGTTATTTTTTGTGCATGAGATCTTGGTGATCTCCACATGGTCTATCCACACAATGATTCTTCATGGTGACCGAGAATCTCAACCTTGACGCTCTGATGCCATTATAAACCATGGAGATGAACTTAAAACATATATAAAACAATATAAAGGAGAATACATTGTACATAACATCAATGGCAATCACACAAGAGACACCAAAATTTTACGTGGTAAAATCCCTGAAGGGGCAACATCCACGGGACAATAGCAAAGGCTTATATTGGTTAAACATGAGATTACAACAGCAGCTAGGCAATCGGGCAGCCCAGGAGAGGCCTTGAAACCCTTGGTCAGAAAATACATCTAAAACAATCATATTTATACAACTCTTTCAGTTATATAAAACTGAATGCAATAAATGATGTTACTATTTTTGTTAATTTGTTTCAACAAGATATTGTTGGTGAAACCACAGTGAACCAACTGGACCAATTCAGGTCAATTAGTTGTTACTTTCCAACACATTGTGGAGAGAGATCAATACAGGGAATATTGTAATTCCTTTCATGTTCAATATGAAGTTGACACATGTCCATTTAAAAATATATAATATTGACTAAATAAAAAAAATGTCAGCTTTATGTAAAAATTTAAAATAAAAAAAATGAGACATGTAATGTGTAGAGACCTAGTTTAATTAGCCTATTAAATCTCATAAATTTTAACAGATAAGATTACTTCTACGCAGAAACAAAAAGTAATTTTTTTCATTTAACATATAAGCAGCATAAATTAATTTATGAACAACAATCTAATGAATTACATAACAGAATATAGATACCTTTGGTTGATGTTATTATCCCAATATCAGACTATCCTCTCTGTTGATTTGCCTAGCCTGCTGCTTTGACCAAACCCTGCCCAAACCGACTAACCACCCGGCCAACTAGGAGCAGCATGTTCGACTCCCTAGCTCCAAGATACCATAAGGAATTCTGGCCCCCGAGCCCAAAACTTCCACAGTTCACCCAATCTCCAAAACCAAACTCTTCAAAACTAGAAAAATATCCAATCCCTCAATACAGTCCTCTCCTCCCAATTTTTCATAATGCCTTCTTAAAGGCCTCTCTCAATCACATTTTCCCCCATTCACCGACTCCTTACCCTCCATTGATTACCTTATCCTTCCTTTTATTACTTTTTCCCTCCACTAAATGCTTCATTCACCCCCCACATATGTAAAGTCTTATAATAAATAAATTAAAGTCATTAAGCCCCTTTAATTCATTAATCAAACCTTTAATGAGTCAACTATTTAATTAATTAATCAATCAATAGATATAAATAATTGATTAATAATTAATTAATTAATTAATTAACTTTATTAATAAATAATCATTGTTTAACTAAAACATATTAAGACATTAATTATTTAACCAATTGTATTTGATAAACCTTAATCAATCATTTAACTAGGGTTGTTACATAATGCTTTTTGTGCTCACCCTAGAGTTGACACACACACACACATATATACTAAATGAAAAACATTGTGGTCTTTAAAGTAAAACTTTCAAAAAAAAAAGAAATATATATGTCCTTTTACTTCTAATTAAAAATAGTATGATATGTGGACAATCTCATATCATATTCTCTAAGATATGGGAAAGACTGAAAGTTTTAAGTTAGTTGTAATGTAAATATGTGATATGAATTTAAGTGATTTTCTTTAATATCATTGAGATGAGTTAGAGATAAATGAAAATATATCATGTATACACACATATTCATATGAGGATATATCCATTACTTTCCATGTCAACACTAAAAGGAATAACACAGTATCTCATAATCTGATTGTTAGGAAACTTCAAATTTAGCACAAGTTATTGTATATTTCTTATGCATCATATAAACATAGAGGGTTACTTTTTAATGAGTCTAATATGATAAAGGTACTGAGGTTTTAGACATCCATCCATTTTAAAATTATTTCAAATGTAAAGTAGATTGGGATTTACTAAGCTAATAGTTCAATATGAATATGATGAAAGGATTCTTAAGATATATAATTACGTTTTAATCAATTTTCAAGATAAATAATGTTTCAAACTTCAAGATGTTTGGGTTTATACTATTGATATGTGTCATTCATGGAAACTAAAACTAAATGCAATATCAATCATTGAATACCTACATTAAGTAACACAAAACAATAGAGCATATGCATTTCATTCATATAACACAAAATAATAGGGACTATTGATTTTAATGATGATATTAAAAATATGATTTAGAAAAGTAAGGGAGTTGAAATGATTTCAACAATGATACAATTTTAGAGATGGCAGAGTGAAAAACAATTTAGAACAATTACTTTTTATGATTTCAATAATGACACAATGAAAACAGCACAATGCATTGATTTTAGTGATGATAGAATAAAAAATTATTTGGAGAAATTAGTTGTATTGATTTCAATTATGATATAATTCAAAATAATATTCATTGATTTAAGTGATGATATAATGAAAAATGATTTACCATAATTAAGTAAGTAGTTGTATTCATTTTAACAATGATAAAATACAAAACAATATGATGAATTGATTTAAGTGATAATGATATAACAGAAAACAATAGTACATATTCATTTGAGTGGTCATATTAAAAAAATGTTTTACAAATAAGATAGTGTAAATAATTTCAACAACAATATAACAAAAAATAGTAGGGTGAATTTATTTTAGAGATTGTGGAATGAAAAATGATTTAGAGCAATTAATTGTTATGATTTCAATAATGAGATAATGTAAAACAATGCAATGCATTGATTTTAGTGATGACACAACCATAAATTATTTGGAGGAATTAGTTGCATTGGTTTCAACAATGACATAATGCTAAAAAAATGCATTGACTTAAGTGATGATACCGTGAAAAAATGATTTGGCATAATCAAGTAGTTGTATTTATTTTAACAATAATAATAATTCGGTAGGATGCATTGAAAAATGATTTGGTACATTAATTAACTAAGGAAATGATAGAAATGAAATTAATCCTCTATATTTATTTCAATATCATTATGAAAAATGATTGAGTGCATGAAAAATGATAAGAAGGAAATTGATCCTCTATAGTTATTTCAATTGTGAAGTACTGCAAATTATCAAGCAAAATGAATTTAGTAATGACGTAGTGAAAATCTATTTCAAAACAAATATATGAGTTTAAATCCATTAAAAGATCTTAAAGGGAAAATGGGTGTGTAAAAGAAAAACCGAAGAAGATAGACAATGATGTAAATTTCAACCCATCAAGTTGATCTTAAACATATAGATAAAAATTATCATCTAAAAATTTCACCCTCATGTAGACAAGTGGAATCAACATAGGTCCATCTTAACTCCAAATCTATCATGGACCAAGTGAAATCAAATCCCTCAATATACAAACATTTCCTCAATTTTTTGACTCTATTATATATATCCTTCTACACACATGAAAAATCCCAAATTAAAATAAATCTATAGTTTTCGACTAATGCACTAATGAAATTAGATCTATGGATTCCTTCGATGTACGCATTTATCGTCACCTATAGTCTGAGAATAGATCCATGCTTTTTTCCATCCACCTATTTATTGTCACCACACATAGTATGGTTATTCGTGAAATTAAATCGAGCACCCTTCTTTATTTAGGTTTTTTTGAGGAATCAAAGAAGAACAAAGCGATATGTCAATGGCACAATCCAGCTAAGACATTGGAATTTAGTATTGTTTTATGATCTCGAGATTGAACTTGACTGGTTCTAGGCATTTAGTATTATTTTATGATCTCGAGATTGACCTTGACTAGTTTTTTATATATATATATATATGGATATATGGAAGATCAAGATCAGTGCCTATTATACTATATACCCAGATGGCCTGATTTCGACGTCTCTTACTACTAAATAATTTTCAAATTCAATTAGTCACCACCATTCCTGTGCCGCATTAGATTTACGCGTTGTATTCAAAGATGTTACATTCAAATACATAGGTTGAGAGTCTGCTGATCTCCTGGCTTTTCTTGTACAGTCGTGCCAATGCACATATAGATAGTGAAACTTATACAACCTGAATTTATTCAGCAATCTGCAGATGCTACTATAACAATTATATATATATATATATATATATATATGTGTGTGTGGGGAGCACAGCTTATTGGCACTAATTTTATGCTCATGTTCTCGTATTGCTTTGCTTTCCTGCTACAACAGAAGCTCGAATGGTTGTTGCTGCTTGTTCTTCTATAATCTATTGACGATAATGATTCGAATTCATCAAGAGTATAAATAATCATATTGAGTTTTCTAGCCGAGGTAAATTTAATTTCGGTTCTAGAAATCATCTTTGATTATATATATACTTTTATAATTTTACAAAGAATCAATGGAAGGCCTGCGAAGTCAGGGATTGTCCGTGAAGGCATTGACGAATGGAATGAAAGTGGAGAAAAAACACCCGAGGCGTCATCAACCTTCTCCTAGCGCTCTAGTTGGAGCCATTAATCACCCTTATCACCCGAACAACGAGATGCATCGCCTCCTCCTCCCAGAAATGTAATCGTGTTGATTGTAAAGGGCTTCTTTGCATTTAAAAGTATTGTGCTTCATGTAGTTTTGAACTACTATTACAGATGTAGAAAGTAAACCTCCAGAAATCTAATCGTGTTGTTTGTAAAGGGTTTGTTTTCATTTAAGTATTGTGCTTGAAGTGGTCTTCAAGTATTATTGCACATTACATATCTGTGAGATATGGAAAGTCTTGGATCAGCGGGCAAAGAAGATAATGAACAGATAAGAAAATAATAACACAACAAACACAAATGAGAAGGAACATCATACACCAGTGAAGAATATCCTATATTGTTTAGCCAAATGGAGAAATGAGTTTACAAATCTTATGGAATACTTCATGGGTTTTGATATTTAAACATGAGAGATTTCAAGAGTTTCAAGCCATATAGAAAGTAAAACACTTGAGAAACCTCCAATCAAATGAATGTAATTGTAAATGTATGTTTATTCACAACCCAACAATTTCCTGATAGCTTTCCCAAGGAATCAATCATCACCTTTGGTGCAAGCCAAGAGAAGCCAACCACCACCACCACCACAACTTCTCTAACAATATTAGTTCCTTAAGTTGAACCTCTATAGGCTATAAGTGTACCTCTAACCTCCATATTGCATTTGCATATGGTACACTAGACATATAATCATTTTCTCCCTTACAATCACTACATCAACTTGAAGGAAGCTTACAATGGAAATCTAAAAGGATATTTATTGGTTTCACAATATTCTTACTAAACCTCCTTATTACTATCTTCTATAGATGCGTGACCATGAAAAATTACCATAACATCGAGATAATGAATATGCCATAAATACAATGATCATACTCACTTCCTAAGAAACTTTGGCTCACCATGAAGGAGTCGACCATGTGTACCATTGTCTAGTTTCCTTACACCATACAATGATTCCGTGAGTTTGCAAACAAATCTCCATTTGTTGTGCTAATGTTTATTTTGTAGG
>CBVK0100098767.1:0-13375 GCA_900067695.1 Picea abies
TCAGGCTCCACAACCAACAACAAGAAGTTCTCAACAAACAAGTAGATCAAGCATATAGTGATGATATAACAAGTTATCACATTAGATAGCATAATCCATCAATATAAAAAACAAACATGCCCATGGATCATAACACATATATTTGCAAGAAATCAATTGGATGGGAAATGAGTATTTCTATTAATAAATGATCAGTAGAAGTGAAAAAATTACATACTTCCATGTCAGAACGGTTCGGAACCAAGAAACCGAGTTTCTTCCAACTAGGCCTCCACCAAAGACAAGCTCATATAAGGGAGACAAAGAGGTTCTCCATCAATAAGGGAAGATATTAGGGGATGAACATTATGTTCAGACTTCAAGGAAAAAGGGATGCAAACTCAATAATGAAGTAATAATTTCTCCAGAGTAACTTTTCTCTCAAAGTTGAATTCTCTCTCCTTTTTCCATAGCTCGGAATTGGCTTCTTTATAGCCTTCAAAATGCAACTCAAGGGTCGAGTCAGAACATTTTCAATATGTGGAAGGCCAAGGATCAAAGATCTCTTGTCATGACATGGAAACCCGACATTTAATTTTGATTTTTTGGCACAAATCCCAATGTACATGGGCTGTAGTGGAGTAGCCAGCATATAAGCTTGTTGTATAGCTTGCAAGGTGCATACAATTGGAAAACTATTTATTTTTGTCTCTGGATTCATTAATCATGGAAAGTAAGTCTGCATAGGGAAATGGAGTAAGGCCCTCTCTGCAAGATCACATAGGGTGAGGAGAATCTTGCTTTAACATATTCCCCCTAATGTGTGAGGTCAAAGGAGAATCTGAGATGGTCAAAATGCATTATAAATAACCTAGAAGTGGAGTGGTAGAGAACTAGATAGACGAACTCAATTGCTTATTACATTCTGCACTGACTTTGCATACATGGCTGCCAAAAATACACTGCATATCCATGTGAAAAATATACCAAACAAGTGTCCGTGGCCATGAAATAGGAAAATACAAATGCAGTTACATGCCAATAGTTGTCATAGTCATGAACTAGGCCCAATAAAACCAATCTCAAAATCAATCTGAAGATATATGTATACCATGGAGTACAATCTAATCTCCCATGATCACTGAAGTCATATAGGTACTAGTCCAATGAAAAGGAAGCAATAGCTCAGGAAAGTTGTGGCCGCATAGTGACGTCTTCAAGTCTTGTACACAACCTGCCAATGGTGAAAGTATAGATAATGTGAATAAAGGAGTTGAGGTCGAACAAAATGAGACATCGTTTGATTACCAGTCATTGATATATACCATTAACAAACGCGAGACATCCTACCGATAATGAAAGTAGGTATCAAGGCACCAAGTACATTCTTACAAGTATGAATAGAGGAGTCAGTGTTGAAGAGGAGTCGATGTCAAACACTTGAATAATCCATCAATCAAGAGACATTGATGTATTCCGAACTGTCAATGGTGAGAGAGCCTGCCACTAATGAATGCAAGCCTCAAGGTACTCATAAGACTCTAAGTCTCGTTTCCAGATAATGGGCTGATGTCGATGGAAGTAGGCCTGCTAAAAGGAGAGCATTAAGGCACCTCTCATCAATCAGCATGATGTACAAAGTAGGAGATTCATGATTTGGTGGAAATCAAACGAAGAACAAGTTCGCGAACCAATGACCCTATGCATCTTTCGTGTGTTCCAAGTGCAAGTGGTACAGGAAAAAGACCCTTTGAATAGCAACCAATGATGAAAAACTGATGACAAAGGAGAGGAGACCACCAATAAGGCTAATGGCATCCAAGACACTACATGAATCCCAATGTGTGAATAGATGTCTTGCCGTCGAACACAAGGGAAACCACTCAATCAGTGACCAATGATGAAATGTCAATTGTTGGGTTCAAGGTTACCTACCAATGATGGAAGTAGGGCCAGGGTTCATGATAAGACTAAAGTATCATGTGATTCTAAGACAAACTGAGGGTATGGTCAGCATGCAAAGTCAAGATTTTTTAGGAGTGGCCGACACAGGTTGATAGAATTCCTTTGAATAAGAGAAAGAGACATATGGTGGACCCTGACAACATAGACCCAATGATAAAATCATGAGATGCAGGAGGCATCAATGAAGTTCTTTGTAGGGACTAGAAGAGTAACCACTCGGTAGAGAAGACTCAGTAAAAAGCTCCGCTTCCTAAGGTCATGCTAATCCCAAAATTATAATGACAAATGGACTCAATAAATTTGTGCTATGTTCAAAGGCAACATGACTGTTTCCGATATAAGATAATTCTCCCTTCCCGCTCGTCTTTTTTTTTTTTCATAACAAATGAATGATATGATACAAAGGAGGAAACGAGTGTCGCAAGTAAGAAAAACTAGTTCCAGCAGTGGAACGGAGGAAACGAGTGTCGCAAGTAAGAAAAACTAGTTCCAGCAGTGGAACATACCTATGCTCAATGTAGGGAAGTGCATGCGGGAGATGGACATTTGGGGAATGTTCCCTCCTATGTATAGGGTGTCAAATTGTGAAGGATAAAAACAAGGCTCTGCTTGGTTGAGGATGAAAAATTTCTAAGGCAGACAATTTATAACGCAAAGAGAGAACTGATTATAGGCTCAATACTGCAAGTAGGAGCATGAGATGCAATTACAACTTAATACCAAAAAAATGTCCTTTTTATGTATTTTAGTCTACTTGGTGTGAAAAAGGGATAAACTTGTGTCAAGTAGACGTCTCTTCAAATCCAATTTATGAGTGTGAAAATGACAAGTTCACTCGGCTATCTTTTCTATTTTTGGTAACAAGTCAGAAAATACCTTAACTAAGACTCACGATCTTTCAAATTCATTTAACGAGTGTGAAAGGGACAAATCACCAAGCAATATTTTCTCTCTTTTAAAGACGAGATGGAAAAGATCTTAAATTAAACTCGTTTGGGAGTCCACGGGGTAAAAGGTCACATGTTTATGAATGAGAAATGAGGCTCATCATGAAGTCAAGTACGAGTTGTGTCAGACTCCTGGTCTTGATGAAAAAATCTCTGCATGGGCACCAAATGCAGTAGGGGATCTAACTAGGGCACCCATGTCTGGTAAGTCTCTACCACTTGATAATGACATGACTTTATAGCAAATGGAGGGTTATATGTCGCAACAAATGGGTTCGTACCTAGGGAATAAAGAGTGATAGTTATCAGATAATGCAAAAAATGCATACTAGAGTGGATACCTATCCTATATGTTGGGTAATGAACATACCTTCCTAAGGTGACGAACGGTCAACAAAGTATTGAAATCTGCAAGAATCCCAAGTTAAAACTACAAAAAACCAACTCGGTCCACTTTTGTATTAGTCCATTAGGTGCAAAAATGGTTTAAACTATATAAAGTGGGTAAAAATGATTTATAAATAGTAATAAAATAAAAAATTAACATACCATTTTGATTTTTTACCCAACTAGTGCAAATTGGACCAAAATTCCTCCAAGATTCAAACGACAATTACGGGAGCATCCGGAAATAAAATCATGAGTTGTCTGGATCAGGTAATTCTTGATCTCTTCCTCTTCAATTTCAATAGATTACAATTTTGAATTAGGTTTTAAATTTTTAGTTATTTAAAGAGAAAAGTATAGATTTTGGTGTATGCGGGTTGTCTATGATTAGGTCGCGTATATGACGAGGTATACTCTTATGTATTAACTACAGGGGGCATGTATTGATCCCTACACATGACTATGTGCAAAGGAATCTACATACAAGCACACAAATGACCAAAATGAGGGGTTCTAACTCAAAATTGTGTTTGTCTTTGATGGGATGGTGCTTGAAGGGCGAGAAAGGGAACATGAAAAGGTTGATGACATTGTATATCGAGATCCAGGGGCCCAAATGGATTTAACGCGATGTGGTTTGTATAAGTTTTGGGCGCGCAAAGGAATGAGAGCCCAAGTGAGGTTGTTGGATATGCTGGTGGGTTACTGGGACCCTGATAGCGAGAACTTTAATCTCGATGGGAAACCATTGAGAATTGAAGTAGAGGACATTTATTTTCTGACTGGTCTGTCACGCTGGGGGGAGGTTGTGAACCTCAAGTCGCAGAGAGTAGGTAGCAGGATAAAGATAGAAGAATATATCGATGCCCATTGTGTAGCAGGGACTCCTAAGGTAGGGAGTTAAGTCCCTATCTAGGAAACAAACAACCTCAGTCTGAAGATCATTGTCCTATTTTGACCATGATCACAGGTTTGGCCTCATTGCACCAGGCATTGAGGCCTCTCATGTTCTATGTATTGCAGTGTGTGAGACCCACAGTGTATGACTGGTGTACCTCACTACTTGCCAATATGAACAGCCAGTTGACAGAGTGTAAACATGGGGGTAAAAGAAATTTTGGGTTTGCCTCCATCTTGTGCAGTTTATTTTTCAAGCGGGTTCCAATTTTGGGACCTAGAGTTGAGATTCTCACGAGAGGACCTCGCAATCCATCCATGGAATGGTGGACTGAGGTGATGAGGTGGCAGGGAGGGGGTAGGGTGTCGGCACCCTAAAACAAGGACTTTTTCTACTGGTGGCGATGACAAGTCATCACTCTGGATGACTATCCATATGAGGGGATCAAATTTATAGGAGATCCATACATGCCACTTCCACCAGGGTCCACCTACGGTGACATAGGTATGTCAAAACGTTTTTACATATTTCATTTTTTTTTGTATTTTTCTATAATTAGGAAAAACATATTTTTGGATGGTGCTTAAGTATTGACTAGAAATTTGTGTGCCACAGACGTGGGTCAGCGACGGCCAGAGGGTCTCCCTTGAGATTGACGGAGGAACCGGGGAGATGAAGTGGCGGGAGGAGAGGCCGAGAGGGTCTTACAAAACATGTAGGGAAACCTGTCACGTCTGACTCATAGGATACCCATGGTCCAGGTAGAGGATCTTCCTGAGGCCATGCAGTGACAAGTGGTTGGTGTACCCAAGGCATGGGTATGACTCTTTCGGTGTCTCGCAAATGCTGTGGTTTTCTACCATGATACACATCTAGCGCCATAGGCATAGATGTCGTGGGATATTGTAATATCGAATATATATGTATTGAGGTTGTTAGCCCCATTTTGTACTATAAACACCATATTTTTTGAAATATATAAAAAAGGATCTTCAACTTTACTTATATTTACAATGTGTACAATGATTAGATGGTTTTCTTTGCTTTTAATTATTTGATAAATGTCAATCTAAAACAAAGTTAGCACAAGCATCAGATACATGATTAGAACTCCTAGGAATATGATAATATGTAATAAAATAAAATTATCGTTCTAAAAGATGTACCCGTAGGAATCGTTAGAGTAAAGTAGGATCACGCACGTGGTAACGGTTATTCAATTGACGTACTATTAACTGGGAATCTAGGCAAACTTCCAATGAATGAATTCCATGTGAGATAACATCACGTAAAAGTTATATAACGACGCTATATTCGGCCACATTATTCATGGATGGCCTTAGGCATACACCTCCTGAAGACACCAGTAGACCCCCGGGTGAATAAACCACCCAAGTGACGGAAGCCAAGTTCCATGTGTGATGAATGGACCCATCTACGAATCTTAAGTAGACTGACAACTCCGTTGATGTCTATCAAACAAGTGAAAACTCAATAAGTAACACAAAGACCAAAAATAAAGGAGATATATACACTAAATTACATTAGTATACAAATATTTCCACTCAAGACTGGGGCTCAAGCGTAGTATATTTTCAAGTAGAGCCCATTTATGGGCTCAACCAACTTATTCCCTTCATAATCTTCTAACTCATAGGCCCCTTTTTCTAAAACACGTCGCACGATATAAGGACCGTGCCACATGGGTTTAAACTTGCCTGCCCCCAATGGTTCTTTGGCTTGATCGTACAAGAGGACCAAGTCACCCCCAATGTACAACTGAGGAAAGACAAACTTATCATACTATACCTTAACACTTTGTTTGTTTGCCTCAATAGCCATAGAGGCGTCTCGATGCTACTCATCAAGAATCTCTAGTTATACAAGGCATCGATCGAGATCGGAAGTGTCAGGTAGGAGCGCGACTACCAACTTAAGAGAAGGGATTTTGCATTCAATGGGTAATATCAAATCCACACCATGTACTAACTGGAAAGGGGAAAATCTGGTGGCAGGCTTGACTGAGGTTCGATATGCCCAGAGTGCAGGATATAGCATGATGTGTCAGTCAGATTTACTCTGACTGACAGTTTTTTTCAAAATGGTCTTGAGAGACTTGTTAACGGCCTCTACTTGCCCATTTTCCTGGGGATAATAAGGAGAAGAATGACCATTTTTAAACCCTATCTTAGCTTCTAGTTCTTCCATCATATCATTCTGAAAGTGACTTCCATGGTCAGTGACAATATCACTCGAGATACATAACTGGGTGATAATATGATTGAATACGAAGAAGGTTGCAGTCTTCCCATCAGATTTAACTATAGGCATGGCCTCAACCCACTTAGTAAAGTAGTTGACGACCACGATAATGTGTTGATGCCCCCCAACCGAAGTTGGGTTGCAATCACTGAAGTCCACCCCCCACTTGGTGAAGGGACCTAAAATAATGACTGGATGAAGAGGGGCTGGATGTGAGTGCATTTTCTAAGTGAGCACCTAGCGGGGGTGACACTTCTTAACTGCTTCAATACAATCCTTAAAGATACTAGGCCATAAATAAATGGCTCGCAAAATTTTTGGGGTTGTCGCAAGCCTGGATAGATGACCACAACAAGCCCCAATGTGGAAATCGTTCAGAACAGACTCAAATTCTCCATCAGTTAAACAACGATGCAAGATATTGTCTATTCCTCGAAGATACAAAGTGTCATCGATGATAGTATATTTCTTAGCTTGGTATCTTATACGTCATCGGTCATCTCGTGAGAGATGATGAGGGAACTTCAAGTTCTAAAGATAGAGCATGATGTCTCCATACCAGGGGTCAGATGAAGAGACAATAAAAATCTGTTTGTTCGCAAATGAATCAACATGGATAACGTCCTCATCTAATTGTGGAAAATTGGATATTAGTTCTGCAAAGAATAGGGATTTCTTGGATTTCGCAGAAGCAAAATTGAGATCAAACCCATGTAAAATGACAATCCATTTATTGTATTTCCCCCCTATGATATGTCGGGTAAGGACGTATTGAAATGTATTAATGTCAACAACCACCATAGTCTTAGAAAGTAATATATAATGATGTAGACGCTGGACTGCGTGAACGACATCCAAATCTAGATTTTCAATGTGAGTATAATTAAGTTAAGGACTGAGAAAAGTTCAACTAAGATATTAGATGATGTGCTCATGGAGCTCATCATCCTCCTGAACTAGAACCATACCAATCATATCTTTGGACATGGAGATATAAAGAAAGTAATATCTACTATAGTCATGAGGCTTTAGGAGAAGTGTTGACACTAAAGATTTCTTCAAAGAATCGAAGGACTCCTAGGCTCGCTCATCCCAGATAAAAGGGGTTTCCTTATTCAAAAGACGCATGAAACCTTTAGTGATAGTGGCATGGTTCACTATAAACCTACAAAGAAAGTTAGATTTACCCTGTAGACCCTGAAGTTTTATAATTGTGTGCGGGGGAGGCAACCGAAGTATTGCCTCAACCTTAAGTGGATCTACCGTGATCCCAGTCTCAAAAACTAGAAAACCTAAAAGACGACCAGACTTAACGCAAAAGATGCATTTGTGAGGGTTCAACCAGATTCTATAATAATGACATCTTTCAAAAACAAGTCGAAGGTGAGTAATGTGGTCCGCTCTCTTACAAGAGTGAGCAGCAAGATCATCAAGGTAAAAAGAGAAAGTCATGGCATGTTGAAAGGTTGCTTCGGTGTTTTTAAGTCCAAAAGGCATCTTCCAGTATGCAAAGGTACCCCAAGGACAAATGAATGTCGTCTTGTGTTGATCCTCAGGTTTGATTTGAATTTTATTATATCTTGAAAATTCGTCCATAAAAGAAAATACTTCGCTTCCTGCACACTCATCGAGAATATAATCGATGAAAGGTGTGCGAAAGTTGTATTTCAGACAAGCCTTGTTTAGGCCATGGAAATCCATACATACATGGATGGTTCCTTGGTTCTTATCTACATGAATGGGGTTAGATACCCTTTCAGTTAAGGGAACTAGGTAGATGAAGCCAACATTAAGTAGCTTCTCCACCTCTGCCTTAATAGCAGGGGCCTTTCGAGGATTTACAACTCTAAGATGTTGTCAAACAGGTTTAGCATCCAGATAAGTTTTAATATCATGTTCGACAAAACGCAGGTCGATCCCTAGCATATCTTCATAAGAACAAACAAATACGTCTTGAAATTCCTTGAAGGGGTTGGTGTAGATTAGGATTTCTTCTGGCAAATAATCTGCACCGATATTTACATTTTCAACTTTACCAGGGGTACAAGAGATGTCGATCTGGATGGTAGGAGAAATAATCGCCTTGTTTCCTTTGGCATAAATGTCGTGCATATCAAGTGGAACTACGGCGTGGCCAACTATCTCACTCAAAGTAGATTAGAATCTATCTTGTTTGATTCTTTCTAGATCTGGGAGAAAATAGGAGTGGTGATGCATATCATCCCAAGGTTTGTCGAAACCATTCATGGGTTTGATGATGGCTTCGTGCGAAGGCAAAGTCCCATTGAGGAAATCATGTGAACAAGACTATGAGGTGGCCCACAGAGGCCTAAACACGAGATGCTCCTCGTCCATCGGTGAGGGAACAGGATCGAGATCGATGAAAGAGTCAATAATAGCTTGATATGCAATCTTTGTTGCCGATAATGGCATGGCCATCCCAGCATGCGACTATCCTTCACTGGACAAAGTCAGTGAAGGTTGGGTCCACGGATCATCAAAATAAGATGTTTGAAAAGGAATGGACCTCCCAGTCGAGACGAGCCTACTAGACATGGCATAAACTTGATGGTTCGGTGTCGAGAAGTGGAAAGTACCCATAAGGGAAGAATACATTCTGACACCGATATTCTCAGTTGCCAACTGAGAATTTTTTATCACGGGGATCGAATGTCTAGGAGATGCATTAGGACTAGAGAACACAAAGGATAACTGATCGATTGTCACAATCTTCCCTTCATGAGGAAAACAAAGGATACAGAATACAGACAACATGATGTCGATCATAGCATAAGTCCAATTGTGACCTAGTAATTGGTTATAATCAAGAGGCACATCTACTACCTCTAATTCCACCTCTACCATCATCCCACCTAACTGGACCGGAAAGGCAGGGAGAATACCGTGAGGGAAGAAGGAATGACAATCAAAACTAGTCAACATGTTCAATGAATTGGAAAGAGTCAGAGAACCGAGATATTTCCAATAGGCCAGGGACATCACACATGTAGCAGTGCCTTCATCAATAACTGCACGTTTGATGGTATACTTGGAATACTCCACATGGATTTGGAAAGCCACATGGTAAGAAAAGCGAGGCTTAACATCTGTGAAGTCAAACTTGATGACCTTTGATCCATTGGGTTCTAGAGCTCCTAGAGAAAAGAGTAAGGCATTCCTCTGTGAAGGACACGTCTGGAGTACCTCCAAAGCTGACATCACATAAGGGGTTTGGCCCAGGTCCTTAACAATAGAGTAGTTCTAGGCGGCTCTAGCATTTAGATTATGGGTAGAGTGCTTAAGCACTCCTTTCATAATTCATGGTGATGGCTCTAGTTTCTCAATCTGTAAAGTCATCTCTGGAGGAGGAGGAGATTCTAGACCAAAATGAGTTTTTTTAGAACTATATTCTTGAGATCGAGTGGCTACATCTATTTTTGCATCGGCCATATTGATACATAAACAATTTCCATCTTGCAACTGTTGTTTTTGACCTCCACCAACGACATTTTTGGCATTTGAGGAGCTCAAGGCTAAGTGTTGATTATGTGAGAATGAATTCGTCAGCATAGAAGGTGATTGAGCTAAAATCCTCACAGATTCTGCAAGTTTGGGGCACAAATGGGTAAGGTGATCATCTGTTCAAAGTTTACAAGGAAAATTCACCTTATGTTTTTCTTGTTTTCCCTCTCCAACATTATTACCTATATTCTCATTATTATTATTGTCCTTGGATTTATTATCATTTTTCCCACCCTTACGGTTATTGCTTCCTTTCTTTTTATTCCCTCCTAGTTGTTGGTTACCATTCAGGTTGGTCGACGATTGCACAAAGTGTACATCTACCGACTTAGTGGGATTGGAATACATAGATGAGGTTGGTCCTCCTACAGACTGGCTTAAATACAACTCTTTCAACTGGTTTGTCACCGATTCTGCATAATTTACACTAGTAGAACCTACAATGCCATCGGTCTGAGGTCTGAGCTTTTGCCTAGGGTCATAAGTAGAACATGGTGCATCAGGAAGAAGATGGTATAACATCCCAGACTGAGCATAAATCAAATATAACTGTTAGGCCCTAAAGATCTCTTCCTCCTCAGTGGTAACCCCGAAAGTAGCAATGTCCTTCGAGATAGGAGCATACAAAGACTTAAGAAACCATTCTAAAAGAAAGGTTGAGGGTATATGGGTCTTAATCAACCTCTTCCTTCTACGCCACTCCTAGATATTGTCCGAGATAGGAGTGGTAGTATCATGGCATAAAGTTGACAAAAATTCTAAGCCAACATCATAACAAATGGGCAACTGGAAGTGGTTAACAAAGACCATTACCAACTGACTAAAAGTCCCATATGCCCCCTTGGGTAGCTCAATATACCATTTCTCAACAACTTTGATGAGGGTGCATTGTAATAATATCAAATGAACAGAGTCATCATTATGGGAGTTTGATGAGCACCAAAGGTGAAAGGCATTGATGTGGTCACCAACATCCTCTCCATTCTTACCCTCGAACTTTGGGATGTCTGAAGGGAGTTTGGTGGGTACCGGGGACCATGCAGAATTTTGACTCACAGGGTCATTCATGAACTTAGCCAAATCTGGCAGATTAAGTGTGGCTAAAAAAGGGAGAGGGGGTTGTGAAATCTGGCCCCATCCTCCTAGGAAATATTGTGCTTATAAGGGCCCTCGTGGGTTTAACAACGAGTCGGTAAGATCCCCTTGGAGAGGTAATCGTCCATAAAGGTTGTTTGTTGTTCGACCCCTATCTGACCTAGGGTACTAGAAGAATAACCCCTGCAAGTAACCTATGAGATACCTAAGTCAAACAACTAACAAACCACTGTATCACCGATGCACAGGTGAGTAGTCATAAGTCCAGATCACCGTATGGGAAGGGTGGAAAAGTCCAAAATGTAATAGACCTAGTAGAATATATGTTTAGGAATTATTAAGTAAAAATTAATTAGGGGATTAATTGTCTTAACATGGTTTTAACTAAACAAAGATTGGCATAATAATATTAATTAAATATTTATTAATTAATTAATTGTTAAAATTTTGATTAATTAATTAATTAAATTAATTACCTATCACATTGAATGAACAGGGTAATAAATTTTTAAAAAGAAAAGATTAATAAATTATATTGTTTAAATTAAAAAGGTTACGTATATGGAAGGGATAAGGGGAATTAATAAACAGATAGGGAACATTAATAAATTGGACAAGGGGCATTAACTATGTCAATAATGGAATGAATGCAAGGATAAGGAAATAAATGAGGTGAAAGGGCTGTGAAGGGGGGATATGAGGGGAGGAGGTTTGCGAAGGCAGGATTATCATTCTACGGGGAATTTTCTTTTCGGGGTTCTCTTGGATTTGGAGAGAGGAGAGTTTGAGTTATGTAGTCGGGAGGATTAGTACAGGGGGCACCGGTTTGCTGGGAGTTTTGGGCACGGGGGCCAAGATATCCATATGGTATCCTGGAGCTAGGAAGTTGTCCTAGTTGGTAGGGTGGAACAAGGTTTGGGCAGTGTTTGATCTAGTTCAACAACGAACAACCAGATTGACGGAGGAATTAACATCAGACCAAGGTATTTTAAAATTATGTATTTGTTTTATTCTATTATAAAATTAATATTCGTTGACAAATTTAACATGCGTATGAGCTAAATTAAAAGGAATTATTGAGTTGCTGAAATCAAGTAGCAATTATTGTTTTGTTTGTAGAATTAATTGAAGTTAAATTTATTCGGCTATTACACTTGGTATCAGAGCACCTCGATCATAATTTGGAGCCTTAAGGGCCAAATTCCCATCTCCAACTCCAGCTCCGCCTAACCTGCAAACCAAAAGCACTATTATTTTGATTATATATAAACAAATCTAAATATATATAAACAATACGAATTGAAAATGTAAAAACAAATTTACCAAAGTAAAACAAGTGAAATATGAATACTACTAGGGTTGTCACACAATGCGTGAACTTAAGACAGTATCATTAGCAAGATAAGAGCTAGTTCAGACAACCTACATTGTAAGAACAATGAATGGACAATATCATTAACAAGATAAGAAATAGCTCAGACAACCTAAATTGTAAGAACAACGAATGGGCTGGTCCAACAACGGTACAACCACTTTAGAAAATTGAGTATGTTAACTACTAAACTATGCTGTAGTGAATAAATGGAAGATGAACAGTAACTATTTTTACAATTCTCTTTATTCGAATAAGATAATAGGTTCCAAATATCATATAACTCATAGCTACTCTCTTTGGCTACTACACACCATAGTAGAATGTATGTTAAAAAGTGATGCTGAGCATCTTCCAAGCCAATTAGCATAGTTCCATGTGCATCATAGAGGATATCTTGTCCAACCTTTGCAACACAGATAGCCCAAAATGCAATATTATCTGTAAATAAGATGAAGGGATAGACAAAAAGGAATATGAACAAGGGCGATGCATTTTGGTTACTTACAGATTCAACAGAGAGTAGAAGGTACATAAACAAGTAATTATGAGCACCTTCCAAGCCAATTAACTCATCCGCATAACAGAACTATCTTCAACGAGAATACCACATAATGTGAAATCTACAATTTTTGGTCAAAAGTATAGGGGTATGTTGGCAGGAAGAATAGTTCAGAAACTTGCTCACGAAGGAACAATATTTGCATCAAGTTGAAATGTAAAGCCTTTCAAAGCCTCCCATCATGCATATGGGAAATAAAAAAGATTAGGAATCTGCAAAATGAACTTGACAACAACAATATGATATGAACAACGAATGTTGGCAAACTCTATAAGACTAAAAACAAGCAAAACTATTTTGTTGATAGAGGAACTTCTGCAAGGTTTTAGCTTCAAGAAATAGAAGTTGTGGTCGCTCTTCGCCATATTTGGATGTGAGATCGGAAG
>CBVK0100098796.1:0-10108 GCA_900067695.1 Picea abies
TATGTTTTATATTGGCATTTGTCACATAACTAAAGTAAAGAAAACACATTTATCAATGTACACATTGTAACATAAGTAAAGCCGAAGACCAATTTTTTTTTTATATATTTCATCCCTCCAAAAATATGGTGTCATAGTACAAAATGAGGCTTATGCCCTCAAAATACATATACAACCGGTCGATACAATGACCATGACATCTACGCATGTGGCGTCAGATGTGTGTCATCATAACATACTACAAAATTTGCGAGATGCCAAAAGAGTCGTACCCATGCACGGGGCACACCCACCACTTGTCGCTGCATCGCCTTTGGAAGATCCTCTACCTAAACCATGGGTATTCTGTGCGTCAAATGAGACAAGTTTCCCTGCACATTTTGAAGCACTCTCTCCGAGTCTCCTCCTGCTGGCTCATCCCCCCGGTGCCTCCGTCGGTGTCGTGGAAATCCATCCGAACATTGTGGACCCACGTCTGCACAACAAAGCTTTTTTATTAGATACTTGACACCATCCAAAAATATTTGTGTTCTTTAACTCTTTCAAAAAATACAAAAAAATGAAATATATTTGAAAATTGTTTCATACCTATATCTTTGTAGGCGGAACCTGGTGGCAATGGCATGTTTGGATCTCCTCTAAAGTCGATCCCTGCATAAGGGTAGTCATCCAAGGCTATCACCTACCGACACCACCAGAAGAAAAACTCATTGTTGTAGGGGGTCGATACCCTACCACCTCCAAACCACCTCATCACCTCGGTCCACCGTGACATGGCTGGATCGCACAGTCTATGTGGAACAATCTCGACTCTAGGGCTCAATCCTGGAACCTGCTCGAAGAAAAAACTACACAAGATAGATACGAACTTGAATTTCCTCTTCCTACCTTGTTTGCAATCTGTCAGCTGGCTCTTCATGTTATCCAGTAGTGAGGTGCAACAATCATACACTGTGGGTTGTAAGCACCGCATTGAGTAGAACATCAATGCCCTTGATGCTTGGTGCAATGAGGCCGTCCCCATGATCTGAGTTAACACGAGAACAATGATCTTTAAACTCATGTTGTTGATCACTCTAATGGGGAGTTGACTCCCTACATTTTCTATGCCTGCAACACAGTGAGTGGCGATGTAGTCCTCATAACAGTCTTCTTGTTCCATTTATTGATTCAAGATACAAAGTTGAGTGTACAATTGGATCCATGATTTTTTTTTATCTTTACCAACGTAATGCTCACATTGCAACAATTGCTTTTTCATCAATCCATTTACTAAGGCCTGTAAAAATGTAGGTTGTATATGGGTTGAAGACTGGGGTTTCTTTTCCCTACTGGAAAAAGTAAGTGCCAGTAAATATGATTGGGTTGTTTTGAAACATGTTTATAAAATAATGCAGTCCAAGTTCTACATTTGCAACCGACTTAATAGGGTGTGGAGAAGGATATAACTTCCTTACGGTGGCACTTCACCCCCAAAGGATGCGGTATTCTATAAGAGTAAACCGTTTTGGTTGTATTTAGACAAAGATTTTGAAGATTACCCTAGGTATGGGTGCACAATATATTGGTTGGATGTTTTCAAAAATCAATGGGGTTTTTCATTTGTTCCAATCACTGACATACGATGTATGTCATTAGAATTCTATAATAACCAGTTGGTATGTCTCATCAATGACGGTTCCACCTCTATTTGGTAATTGAAGAAGTAGAAAATTTCTAGTTTGGTCAAACCTCAAAAAGAAGTATAGACTGTTTTGAGGATGACTAGGGATTCAAATGAACCTTTTTGCAAGACATTTCTACAGATATAAATAACAAATGCCATGGTTATATTCCATTTTGAACAGTGCATGGGACAATACTTATGTGCACTTACAATGACGTTCCCTTCATGTTCTACAATTTTATGACTGGGTCATGTATGCCTGCTGCTATCGATAATGTATCCAACAAACAGAGATATGGGTTCCACTTTCCTAAAGTTGAGAAATAAATAACAAATGCCATGGTTATATTCCATTTTGAACAGTGCATGGGACAATACTTATGTGCACTTACAATGACGTTCCCTTCATGTTCTACAATTTTATGACTGGGTCATGTATGCCTGCTGCTATCGATAATGTATCCAACAAACAGAGATATGGGTTCCACTTTCCTAAAGTTGAGAATTGCAATGATCTAATTGGAAGAGGGAATGTTTTTCCACTTATTCCAAATATGAACTCAGTTGATGACATTCCACCATTGTGCATTGATATGATGTAATAGGCTAGTATACCTCTTTTAAACATTTCATACTATATACTTTAAATTCTTTTTGCTCTCTTTAATAATGTATTTTCATTGGAATTATATATATGGTTCTAAAATGTTATAGTTGTTATTATAATTTTCATATTCAAATTTATATATTTTGATTATATACTTTTAAATCTTTGCCTAAAGTAAATTTGCATATGATTTTACTTTGCCCCATAAATCTACATATAATTTTAATCTGTCCTAAAATATTTGTTTGACTCAAAATCGCATATAATTTTAAATCTTTCTCCTTTGAATATATATAATTTTTAACTGCACTTATCATGGTTATATGGTTATTGCAATTTTACTTCAAACTTTTATTCCATTTCTTCTTTTTTCACATTTTCATATCAGATTCTATATTCAAATGTATATCAAAATGTTATTTATTTAAATGTATATCAAAATGTTATTTATTTAGTGTATTATTATTTCCATAATTTGTGATTATTTATATCAATGGAATTTATATTACTTTGGTAAAGTTAAAAATATGTTATTATTTCTATGTAGTTGTAGAAATGTCAACTGAAGGCACAAGTACACGTTCTACCAAACACAATAGATCACTGAAATCGCATGAGAGGGATAATTAACTTTGTCGTTTACTGTATCAACAAACAAAGATGCAATAAATGAACGTAGAAGAGATATATATATCATAGAAGGACTAGGGAAATTAATACTGAAAATGATTTTCCCAATAGATGTAAGTGTCACAGTTTCATTGATATGATGCAAAGAGCATTTCCCATCAATGTTTCATTCTCGATATATTTTCATAATCTTAATATTTCTACTATTCCACAATCTTCTAACAACATTTATTTTATTGGGGAAACTTCTCATATTCCAGAAGATCATCATGTACGTAGCCTAACTATGAATGACAACCTTCATACTTCAACTAATGGAAGTGAAAGTTTATAGCATGGAACAATGAACTCTCATTCTAAAGAAAATGTCGCACCACCAACATAATCAATCATCCCGCATACTATTTCACTTGGAACAACAAAGGTATTTCAACCCCCATTCATCATGATTATACTTCTAGTTCTTTCCTTGTATTAATGACTTTAACCATGTTTTATTTTCTTTGCTCATGACATTGTTCATTCGAATAGAGGTAGAGAAATGAACTCTGTACATCTTGCAACAACTCATGTTACAATTCAATGGAAGCCATCTCATTACCTCCCTTCAAGTTTTCCTGAACCATCTAATTGGCAAGCAAATGCTGATGTTGTATGTATTTGATTTGCCATTCATTTTTACATTTATACTCCTCATTTTTCACACTTAGATGGACATTAAAGTTTATAGTATTTTATGACCAAGACACCATTCAATGCAACCAGGTTATAAAAATGAAATCTATAAATTTAAAGGAAATAATTGTTGGAAATAACAGACCCAATTCGCCTGCTGCGAATTTGGGTGGGCCTTTTGACATTGCTAAAGATGAAGTAAATTTCAAAGGTAATTTTACTCTTCCAATTGGTGGTCAACATGATCCCATGCCTAGAGGACATATATTGTTTCATTCCAACATGATTGCAGTACATAAAACTTTTCAAGCGAAGATATATAACCTCTCCATTGCCCAAATGTTCAATGTTTCCTAAGAATCATAACTTGGAATCCAAGTTTTGAGGGGTTCTAAAGGACCTATTTGTAAAAGGTGTAAGCAAGAGAGAGGTTCCCATCGTTTCTCTCGATGGAATCGCATGGATCTTGGTGAGAAGCCTCATGTTCTAAGAGTACTTACCCAAGTTGAAGAGATGCTCATAGCACATGTAAATCCTATATTGCATCGGGCGCTTTCCTAGGGGGGAAAGATCCCCCCTCCTGGTTACACGAAGCTAGTGAGGTTTAGGGCAGCGCCCCAAATTTATTTTTGGGCGGTTTATCGCTATTTTATCATTTTTTGCTACTTTAGCAGTTTTCTAAATTAATGCCAGATTAAGGGATTAGGGTTTTGGTAGCTGCGAAATACCTAAAATGTTGTGTATATATTGTATTGCGAATGGTGAAATTAATACAACGAATAATTGGGAGGTGTGGTACCGAGGAAGGATGGTTTTCTCCAAGTTAAGGCTTTCCACCGTAAATCTCTGTGTACTATATGTGTGAGCCATTGATTAATTTGTATTTTGCTTAGAATATGTAAGCATTGCTTTACTTCACAGGTTTAAAACTTACATGGTGCCCAATCTAAACATAATGAATTTTATGTCAAGAGATCACAGGTGATGAATGCATTGTCTTACAAAATTCAAATGGATAAATTTTATCAAGATGTCAAAATTGATATGGACTTAATTGTTTCTCTCCCTGAAAACTTGACAGATGTGTCAACTAGGATTAAATTTGTGGATTGTGATATTCAAGAAACAAATAACAATGTTGTTGACATTCAAGGGTTTCTCACTAACCGTTTGCACTCTCATCCTTCATCTTTTGTTGCTTGCCTACCTAATGAACATAGAGAAGTGGAAGAAATAAGAACATTTATTGAAAATGTCGAGTCTTCACCTATTCAACCAGTCAACTTGCTAGATATTGGTTCATCTCTGATCAATGATTATAATACAAGAGGGATATTAGACATGTGGCGTTCCCTAGATTATTTCCCACTAGTGAGGTTGATTAGTTGCATCCACGTATTTTTAACATTCAAATTCATTAATATGGATTGCATCTGCTCATATACTTTGATTAGAGACCTGGAATCGATCCTCACTTTCTCTATTTATTATTGAACATGATAATGCAACATCGAACCCAAACAAATACTACAATTTTTGTAAAGAAAAATATACATGATAACTCCCCAACAACAATTCAAGACTTGCATCAACAACTCTTATATTTACTTGATAATAAGTTGGTTGAGCATCTTATGCATTTTGGTTCTTCACTCAGAGGTACAAGGGCCTATTGGACAAAATTTCGTACTAAACTTACTGACATGATTACTCAGTTGGGTTGTCCAACTTTGTCATTTTGGTTCTTCACTCAGAGGTACAAGGGCCTATTGGACAAAGTGTCGCACTAAAATTACTAACACGATTACTCAATTGGGTTGTCCAACTTTGTTTTTTACTTTGAGTGCAGATGATACAAAGTGGCCAGACTTGCATGACCTCATGCCGAGAAATGAAAATTCTCATGGTTTAAATGAACATTGTATAAAAATTGATTATGTTATCAGTACCCCCATATTGTTTCCATGTTTACGCATCATAAATTCAATATCTTACGAGAATAAGTCATCCAAAAATATCTTGGAGTTAAAGACTTTTGGTACAGGTTCACGTTGTCGTATTTATGCTAACGGTTTTTTTTCTTGGTTGTTGTTGTTCTTTTTTTGATATATATATTTACTATATCTTATTTTTCTTTAGATATGAGTGGAAACATAGAGGGTCAGATCACATCCACGACTTCTTATGGTTGCAAGATGCTTCAAACATGGAAATATTAGATTGGTCTAATCCTTCATATGCGGATGATGCCAAGAAATATTTTGATAGATATATAACAACATGAAATCCACGTGACATTCATTTCTGAAACATAATGGTTCCTCAAAGAATCAATGACGATCCTTGCATATTGAATATTAATCATATTTTTTCTTCCAATCCTCATGATGATTATGAACATTTGTTGAATTCTTCCAATCCTCATGATGATTATGAACATTTGTTGAACCGTGTTCAAAGAAATACAAAGTGTAGCGTACATCTTGCTTGTGCAAGAAAGACACTATTCTCACTTTCTGCTATAATGATCCGTGGGAGGTTTGAGATGAATCACTATTGCTCATACATGAGAAAGGGAGAAATAAATATGAGCCAACACGAAATGATGATAGGCTAAATGTCCATAATGTAGATTTTCTTGCAATGTGGCGCACAAATGTTGATTGTCAACCAATGGTTTCTCGACACACTGTATTGAAATATATTTCTAAGTATGCTTCCAAAGTGGAAAATAGGTCAAATCGTTATCAAGATATGCTAACTAGAATTTCAAATTCCGGTGCCTTAGAAGATCCTGCTTTGTCTATGTACATAAGATTCCTTGCTGAAACACTTGTTGATCGTGACGTTGGAGCCTAAGAAACTTTCCATATGTTAGTAAAAATACCTCTTGTACTTTGGAGTTGAAAATTCATTTCCTTAAATGTCGGGCAAAAGGTTTTCAAAAAACTTCCAAAGGACCCCCACCAAGATGTCCCAACAGTTTTGTTGAAATATATCAAGAAAAGCCTGCTTTTATTGAACATTTGTTTTTGATAGAAACAACAAAATCTTAGACATTTGATGCCAAACATAATAAAGAACAATGGAAACATAGAGATGTCCATGTCATTGTTAGAGTTTGGCCATGGTTTTATTCTATTCCCAATGAGGATTTAGAAGACTTCTAGATGTTTGGTTGAACTAAATTACTTTTGTACAAACCATTTAGGAGCATTCACTTAGATATTGGCCTTTTATAAGAAACAATGATTGAAAATTGGATAAATTTTCGATATTGACCATGGCATGTTGATTGGGCCCCTGTCTCATCGGAAAATGTTAAATATGATGAGGATTCCCAAGAACAACCAACCCATGTGGAGGAATATTTTAAAGAATGATAGCTTTTGTCTTGCTTGGTGGGTCCTAATAATATCAATGTTTACGACCTTCACACTCTTGGTCGAAGGGACTTTGATATATGTTTTGATTGGGAGAAAACATCAGTTTCAAATGATGTTGCAGAAGAGGTTATTTATTTTTAAATAAGAAATGCACATTCAAGGGGTGTTATTGTTGAAAATCCTCATCCAACATATGCATATCCATCTTCCTTGGTAGAGAAACAACAAGTTTCTTTTGAGATCAGTTTTCAACATTTTGTTGAACATCCAAGTTGTGAACCTCTAATGATTGTTCATGGCACTGCAAGCACTGTAAAGTCTTTCCTGATTCATTGTATTTTTTATGCTCTTTCTACTTCATCAATTGATGGAAATAGTCCTTTGATTTTGATCACTCCAACATGAACAAATGCTATTAATATACATGAAAATCAATACACTCAACGTTGAAAATTCCTATTAAGGCATGCGACCACTTCAAGGGTAGTATCTAGCAATATTTCAAGAATAAATGAGGCATATTTGATATATTTTGATAGATGAAATGATCTTTTTAGGACCAAGGTTATTCATACCTATAGATTCTCAATTACGATAAGCATTTCTAGAGAATAAATCTTCTCATTTTCATTGTAGATCTATTATTCTTGTGGGTGACCTTGGTCATCTTCCTCTTATCATAGCTAAGCCTTTGTATGCATGTAATACAACGGGGAAAGTTTTATGGAAAAAATTCAACATCGTTGTCACCTTGGATATGATATTATGATAACAAAGAAATCATTTGAAACAATCTTCTTTTCGTAGACTTTTAATGAACATAAAAAATGTAGAACCCCTTTTTGATGATTGGGAGCTTCTTATGTCACGGGTTGATATGACTTTGCCTCTTGAGGAAAGAATTTTATTTAATTCAACACTTCACTGGTTCCCAACAAATAGTTTGTTTAACTTGGATAATAGGCATATGTTGAAATCATTAAATTCTCCAATTTCTCTATGTGTTGTTGAGCATACATGAGAAGCTTATCCAATTCAAAGTTGTTGATGTTTATTCGGGTCAATCATATAATATCTCGATTCATTCTGATCAGAATTCCTCTCTATATATCTAAAAGTATTTCTCATACATAATAACATGATTCAATTCTAGAGCCAAAGATTGTAATTCTCGAATGAGCAATCAGAAAGATTTTGGAGCACTGTCAGGTTTAGGTATCGACGAACATAAGTTGTTGGTGTTGATAATGATCAAATGGAATGTGAAGTTCTCTTATGCCCTGAAATACGTGTCATGTTGACATGTAACTTGTGGGTTGAATTTGGATTAGTGAATGGTGCTCTTGGTTACATTCAAAATATATTCTATATGCCTAACTCAAAGCCTCCTCAACTTCCAATGTACACAACTATTCTTTTTTATAAGTATATTGGAGTTCCATTTGACCCAATAAATATAATAATTGTACCAATCACTCTAGTTATAAGAGTAAAGCATAAACACATTCCTCTGAATATGGCATGGACCCTTACTATTCACAAATCACAGGGGTTGACTTTAGAATGTGCAACAATTGATACTGGAAACAAAGAGCAACAAGCATTGACCTTCACATCCATATAAAGAGTTAAATCAATAGATAGTTTACACATATTTCCACCTTTCTCTTTTCAACATTATGCAAAGATGAAAAACAATGCATATGTTACATTTAGGAAAAAATAAAAGGAACGATTAAAGTCCATATCATTGTAACATCCAATTTAAATATTTTCACTATGCATAAAATGCCCATGTTTAGTTCATTTTTTTGTCCTTTGATATCAATTTTGTTAAAATAATCCTTATTTAATGTTTGTAACATCATGTATACGTTCATTAATTCCATATTACTATTTGAAATAAAAAAAATTCATCATTTTTCAAGTGGGTCTATTTATGTATTTCAGTGGAACTATTTATTGTACCTTTGTTTACGACTAACCACTATTCCCACCCTTTAAAAAATTCAAAGAAGATTTTTTTTTGTAATGCATTTAGTTTTAGTTTCTACATTCTCTATTTGGGGTGAACAAAAATTGTTGTCTTAGTTGATGCATTGTATTTGTATTTGGGATCATCATTTTGGGGAAATAATTTTTTGCTTATGTTTTTCATTTTTGACAACAAATATTTTTCAAGGATTATTTTCGTTCTCCCTTAAAATAAAGACTTCTTTTTTAGACATTTAATTTTTCTTACAACATTTTTAAAAAGGGATCAATATAACTGTTGTACTCATAATTTCTAAGAATGAATGTTTTGTTATGTTTTTATTTTTTTCTCATCCATACTATTTTTTTTTTTAATTGTTTTTTTGAACATATAGTTATGGACAATGAAAGTGTGTCAAAGTTTATTTTGGCTATACATGATATCACTTCTCAACAAGAGTTTCTTACTTACATTCAAGATATTATTAGTAGGAGAAATGGAACTCCAACACACCTTTTCAATGAGACTTTGCATTGTTTGGATAAGTTGAAGGAAATGGCCTGTGAGTTTCAACATTTTTTTGACAGGGAAGCTGGCAACAAGCTACGAAGATAATGGCTCCAAAGGAAAAGGGGTTGTCAAGTTAATGTAGATGTTAATTGGTGTTGTATTTTTCATAAGTCTCATTGTACTTTGGAATAGGTTATGTTATGTTTATCATTTAAGGGATTTTTAAAACTGTTGGCTTTTGGATACTAGATTTTATGTACTTAAAACACATTGATGTTTGGATTTGTTATGACTGAAACAACAACCTCATGAGGATATGAATCCCCTTGCATTTTTATAGAGGTGGTACTCCTCTTTGGCTTAAAAATATGTCTTGAATATCTTGGATTAAAGAGAATGCTTAGATAACAAACCCTAGATCTTTATTGCTTTGATTTTTACATGGAATGGTTCTTTAATAACCCGATCTAGTCTTTATGTGCAAGAAATTACTTCTCAACAATTAAAAGATTGAAGGGATGCTTCAATATCATAATATCTTTGTACTCAACATCATATATACAACCTTCTAGATCATATACAAATAGAGGATAAATTATGTCTTCTCATAAGAAAAATGAGAGAATAGTTTTGATCATCTCAAAGAACTTTAAAAGAGT
>CBVK0100098830.1:0-16868 GCA_900067695.1 Picea abies
CCCCCCCAAAAAAAAAAATATTCCCCAAAATTTCACCCCAAAATATTCCCTCCAAAATTCCCCCCTCAAATTTTTCCCTCCAAAAATTCCTCCCAATTTTTTTCGCTTATTTTCCCTTCAAAATTAAAAACAATTTTTACTCTTTTGTTTTTTTATTTACATGTTAAATACAATATTTATCGTGTTTATTTATTTATCCCACATTTATTAAGCATATTGATGATCCATATAATTTTAGGTATATATGTAGACAATAGACCTAATTTTTATTTATCCCACATTCGTTATACTAACAATAATTTATATCATCTGTATTATATATACACAATCTTATTTTATCTTTTTACATTGTGTTATATCTTGGGCAGTATTTCAGAGGAGAATTTAGCATTCAGAGGTTAGTTATTTTTTAAATTCTTATCATTTACCCAAAACAACAATTATAAGATTATCTTTGAATCACATCATATTTTTTCGTGTGAAAATTAAAAAACCTTAAATTTGTTTAGATTGTTTCTACTTTTTTCTAAAAAATACCCTACTTTTTAAAAAATTTGAGACTTTTTAAAAAAATCTTAACAAAATCCTTAAGATTTAAAAAAAGAAAAAAAGGCAGATCTAGGCATAGTTTTTAATTGTTTTTTATCGTTTTTATTGTTTTTTACTTAAATTTTATTAGTTTTGGCCCATGGTGGCTACTGGGCAATGTTTGTGCCTTAATCGCAGGGGGGCTAGGGCAATGCCCGACATCGCCCTAGCCCGGCTTGGCCTTAGGGTTGCCCCCCCGCGGCCAAGTCATGGTCCCCGGGGACCGTGACTTGCCCACAGCTAGGCCACAACGTTGGTCGGGCTAGGGCGATGTCAGGCATCGCCCCATCCCCCACGACCAAGGCACAGTCCTAGTATAAACCCAATAACTCCATGGGTCAAAATATTTTACATATGGGTTAAATTTTTATTTTTTTTTTTAATTAGTTTTTATATTCAATGTTGTTTTTTTTAGTTTATTATAATGTGAAAGGCCTAATTTTATTTTTTTTATCTTAATATAGGAAAATAGAAAGAAAGAGATTATCTATGAATATATCTGGATCACGACCTGCAATAATGGCATCCAAAAATGCAACGGGAACCTCCATGAATGTTAGGAAACAAAATGATAGCATAACACCTGAGCTATCAAAGAAAATGAAGAATGTTAGAGAGTGGAAATCTGTGGAAGGTGAAAACAAACTAGAATATTATTGGTTTGTTAAAGACAAGCAAAGAAACAATGGAGATCGTATATATTTGTATTTTGTCGAATTAGAACATGTGCAAGGAAATTATCAAGCACTTGGCTTGTTACAAAATTATCAGGCACTTCTATCAAGTTTAGATATTGTTTCAAATTGAGCAATTATAACAAGAATGGATGTGTTTTAGAATTATGTGCATCAATCATTGATGACATTGAGAAATGCAATGTAAGTTTTTTATTTCTATTTTTGTGTCGTTTATTATTTTTAGTATAATGGTATTATTTTAATTTTATTTAACATGAAAATATTTTATTTTATTTTTACAGGATTTTGTTGAAAGGCTTTCACATATGTTTGTGGGCATTTACTCTACAAAGAATAATATCATGGATGTCATCAACGCTTTTCATATTGAAAAGACACAAGAAGGAAGGAAAAAGAAACAGAAAGTAATGGAGGTTGAACCTGCAAGAGTAAACAAAGAAGAACATGAAAGAAGAAAGAAAAATCCTCATTCTAGAAATCCTAAAAGGGTTACATTTGAAAATGTTGAAACTCCAAATGAATATTTTGTTGAAATTGGTCCCAATTAGGTTATCACTCATCACAAAAAGAACAAACAAGATAAACACAAAATAGTGATGGATGATGATGAGTCTATTCCTATTGATTATTAAGAAATCATTGATTTAGATGAAACACATTTAAATCATAAGAGGAAGAAAATAAATGTAGATAATGTTCAAGAAGCCATCGTTAGCTCAGAGTATTATAGTGAAATTCCTAAAGGTAGCAGAGAATAAATAACACCAGGTGTTGATCTAGAGGATGGTATTATGAAAACAACACAAAATGTCATTTGAAATAGAATGAGGACGCAAAACTTAGTTGATGATGGCCACACATTTTAGTTGAATGTGAAACAACTTTATAAACCCATAGAAGGGCAGGAAAAATATAAAATTAGAAAAACGCATCACTTGCATATTCACAATTTGAAAGCATTGATTAGGTACAATCCATATGCACATGTGGTTGATTACCTAGTTCTTGTTGACCCAATGGAAGTTCCTACGAGGGAAGAATTTGATAGATCAAAATGTTTCGACTACAAATATTATGTGATTGGAGGAAATCATTTTGTATAGGCTAGAAGAGAACTGAAGCAATAATATCCCAACAATCATCTTTTTGAGACAGTCAAATGCATAATTTATGTCGGTTTAATAAATTCATAAGCAAAGTTATTGGCATGGGATCATAACACAGACAATGAGTACAAAATGTCTATGACCTTATTTCAAAGGATGAGATTTATCCATAATGATTTTTTTGAAATATGTCATGGGGAGAGATCAAATGTTGATGTTAAGTTTCGAAAGCAATGTTGTATGGAAGTAGGATTCTCACTTGATGATGAAAATACAAAAGAAAAAAATTGCAAAGGAAGTGATTTATTTAGAGTTGTGAGTAATTATTTTCAATTGGGATTTAGAACTCGACAATTATGGGATTTGATAGATGAGATCTTCACCCTATGGAAAAATATTAGTATAAAAAATCAGAGAGTTAAGAAGGTTAAACCATTGATATGTGGCACAAGTAAGATAGGTCCTGACATAAAACAATCTTCCTAATGATATGACTATAACACCTTGAAGATCAATACAAGGAGTGAAGGATAACAAACTTATCATAACTATATTATCACATGTTAGGTCGGGAGAATTGTCAATGGAAGAAATGCATGATGAATTTGAAAAGTGAGTCTGTTGAGTTATTTTTATTTATGTTAGGACAAGAAAATTAATTTTTTCAGTTTAACATATCAGTTTAACATTATTTTTGTTTTATTTAGTCACAAGGTGTATATGAAAATATAAAAGGAAATGGTCAAGATAATGAATAAAGAAATTTGGGATTATGTTAAACTCAACTATCCAGATTCAAGCTCTTCAACAGTATTGAAACAATTTTTTGTTGCATTAAAAAATGTATATTGATTAATTACATTCATATTATTCGTTTGTAAGTTAATTTATTTATATTTAATAGTTATAGATATATAAATATATGTTTGTTTGTTTCATTAAACATGTCAAAGAAGAATACAGATGGAGTACCTGAAACTTTCAAAAGTTTTATTCAAAAATCCAAATTTGAAAGAGAAAGAAGGAGACGTGTTCAAAATGTTCAACTTGATGACAACCTTGATCACTACATTTGGAATGGGCTCGACACTGTTCAATATAAAGTAATATTAGGTGATTGTGAAAAACTTGCAAATATTGCTCCTAAAAAATAATACTCCCTAGTTATTGCAGATATCTCTCATGGTTATAATAGCCAAAACATTGGATATGATAATGAGCCTTATACTTAGCAAGCTTTCAGTAAAGTGGTTATGGGATTTACAGAAGTTACAACATCACAATTTTTGGAGATTTCTAGTATTTCATTCAAACACACAACAAGGATTAGTACAATCAAGCTTAAAGGGGGAAGAAAAGACAAGGATGTAGTTTATTTGGTAAGATATTGAAAGTGTATGTTTAGAAATTAAGATTAGAAAACAATTTTATTAATTCACAAGTTAATTGAATTTGCACTTATTTATGTTACAGGCACAAGCCTAATATTCAGAGCTCCAAAAGAGAATCATTTAAATGTGATTTTGAGAGTATACATCTTGCAACCTGAACAAAAGATGATTCTTATCATTCTATTATTGCCAATGCAAAGGATAGAGAGACTCCTAGTAGTATATTGGTATAAAATGTTGTGGTTAGAAAGATAACATATGAGGAAAAATATTTGAAAAGAGAGATGGTAAACATTCATCAAAAACCACAAGTATTAATTAATTATCTTATAGATAAATTTTCAAATGAAGGAGATTGGGTTTTGGATTTGTTCTCGGATTCAGGGAAGAATTATTATCTAATATTTATGAAATCATACTTCAATCTTATATTATTTTTAATTTTTCTTTTTACAGTATCTAACTTCATTATTTATTTTGTATTTGGTGACTAGGTACAACATTAGCGTGTTTCCTACAGAAAGGAAGGAATTGCATAGCCATTGAAAGTGACCCAATGCAGTGCAGTTTTATTCAACAAAGAATTAATGTTATTCCAACTCTTCAAGATGAAATGCAAGAAGTTGGCTTGAGGAAATTAGATTTAAGTGAATCAAAAGTGGAAAAATTGTCAATGGAACCTCAAGTACCATTAGGAGGAATGATTGGAAATGATCACTTTGGGGAACTTGCAGATATCAAAGAACCAATGAAAGAACAAAATGACACAATGGAAGCACAAAATGACGTCGAAGAAGATGATAATGTGTTTGTTGATAATGATGAATTTGGTATATATGATATTGTTGATTAGTTTAAAGATGTATTTGAAGACGATGTTCAATTTTGCAAATTTTTGATGATCTATAACTGTAATGATTTGACTTTCATATTTTAAAATAAGAATAAATATGTATCTATTGTTTTTTTGTGATGAATCTTTTTTTTTTGTATGTGAATCAGTATATATTGAAAATTTTTATTAAATGTTGTAATTTTTTTACTTCAAATATATAAAAATATGAAAGCAAATGATAATTTCTTATAAAATTTTAACTTTTTTTTGTTCAATTATGTCCATAAAAATGCTTTATTTGACATGTTATTTTAAGGAATATGTACCAAAATGTATAGGTTTTTTTTAATTATATATGACTATAAAATGTGTGTTTTTGGCTAAATATTCAAAAATAGTGTTATTTAACTATAAATTTTTTCGATTTATTGAAGTAAAGGTAAACAATGTGTTAAAATTAATGTTTTTCACTATATTTAAAAAGTATGGAATAATAAATTAATTAAGGAGAAAAAATTATATGAAAAATCATAACTTCAAAAAAGTAAATGGTAAAAAATATTTTTAAGATTGAAAGCAGCATGAAAAAATGACTAAAAACATTGTTGAATAAAAAAAAAGATTTAGAGAAAACTGAAAATAGATGAAAAATAAGAATTTAAAAAAATAATGTGAAACCATTGTAGATCGAAAAATTTAAAATATCGAAAACCACCTAAAAACGAAGGGGGGGTGCTACCGATAGCACCATTTTTAAAAACAGGGTAAAAAATTGGACCCCCAAAAAAACGAGAACTATGTAAAGTTCTCGTTATGTTGGTAACTATGTTTCTAAGGCTCAATGGTTCCCAGAACATTTCCTAAGTTATATAGAAGATGGAAGTTGATGTCTTCTGCTAATTGGAAGCACTCTCGAATGTTGGTTTAAAGATGACCATAAATTGTTCTTTAGCAGAAGTTGAAAGTCTTATACTAAATGGAAGTTTAAGGAAAACCACAAATTGTTGTTTAGCATAAGCTATAAGTAGACTTCTACTAAGTGGTAGTTTAAGAAAAACCACAAACCAAATCAAGCTCACTTGTCACACTCGCTTGTCACTGCTCAATTGATAGGACTTCGAAACTTGAAGCCTAATTGTCAATCATTGATATTATTTCCCCCTATCATGGACAAGATGAGAAGAAAAAAATCTTTCCACTACAAGATGTGTCAATACTTGAGCGCAAATTCTTCAATATCATTGATATATCTTCTTGATTGTCGATGCCCATTGCCAAGAAATGATCCACCCATAGTGGCTATTTACTCTTTCATATTTCTTATGTTTGGAACATCTATTTGAAGGATTATTATGTTTCCACAATGCTCACAAGGATGAAGATCAAAAAATTGATCTTCCATTTAGCCAACTCGATGAAAATGTTGGCATTTCAAAATTTGTTTTTGAATTGGAGCAGGTGAATATGAACCTTCTTGTAGTAATCCAACACTCTAGAACTAGATTGGTTTGGTATAATCTAGAATATGAAAGATAACTTCCTTTTCATATATGATCCCTATTCTGTGCTTATTGTTATTGATTTCTCCCAAGGTTTAATGATTGTCTTGGAAAGAGAAAGTTGATCTACACTTATATCTGAAGTTGGCTCATTGATTTGCTTTTGTACTGGTTGTTGATTTGAATCTTTATTATCACCATATTCTTCGAAAACAAGGTTGCTCTAAACAAGGACTAGTTCATAATGTTGAAGATTATTCCGTTCAAGTGCATCATGAAGAAGTTGAGTATGAGTTTGAAGTAGTTTTACTTTGGCTTGTGAAAATTGCAAAAAGTTACAACAAATTGCAAAGTTTCATTGTCAATTGTGATTGTATTGTCCATAAAATAGATTATTAGAGTGTCCAGTAACTCTAATAGTTCATCAATTCGATTCATTTAATAATCAGAGTCTACAATGCAAATTCAACTAATGGAGGGTGTCGGCTTCTAACGAAAATGCACTCGTTTACAAAAAAAACACAAGTAAACTTAAAATGCTTCAAGTTGTTGTTCTTGTGTACTGGCCACGAGCATCGAGTTGTCGGATGATTGGAAACTATTTGTTTACCATAATACAACACACAACATCAAGAGAATTTGATAAAGAGAAAGGATACAGGTGCAACAACAACCTAGAATAACCTTGAACATGGACACACAAAACTCAATTTTAATGGGCCTCGAGAAAATCCAAGAAGATAAGAAGATAATGAAGATAACTTTTAATCAATAGAAATTTAGATAAGAATATTCAATTATTCAGCTTGCCAGAAGTAAAATATTGGCATGGTGGTGACATGTTGGGATAGGCAGTAATTTGAAAAGGGGTAAATGAAAGAACAACAATGATTACTCCAGAATCTAGAGCACACAATAAAAAGGAACCTTTGACATATCGCAATGTATTTGTGGAAGCATGATTCTAGTAGGAATTGAAAGCCATGCATTAATTTCCTCTATTCTCAAGATAAGAAAAGATTATAGACAACCATGCTATCCACAACCATGGAGCATAAAACATAAAAATCAAATGGGATCAAATATACAATGATTGGATTGCAAAGGGAGAATAAACATTTTCTATCACAACAATCTTTTAAAAAGTCCAGTCACACTATTTAAAAATTATTTTCCACATGATCACTTGATGGGCATCATCTAGGGGTTAGCAGTCTGAAACACTGAATCATATCACTTTTCCCCTGAGTTTGTAGTACCTTTTTTTCTTGGCCGTTGGTTTCCCCTTTACAGCCTATGACCATAAAGTGTCGGTCTCTCCTTGTCCTCTTGCAAAGGGCAGTCAATCACATTTTTGCAAGAATGAAGGGCACGACTGCATTTGTTACTCCCTATTTAGGATTGGTTTTCGTGAGATGAGACTAAACCCCAGATTCTTCGTGGTTCGACCTCAATAATATTTTCATCTTGGGCATGGAGATCTTATCCAAACTACCCTTTGACCTTATCTCTACTATCCTATAAATAATGGGGGTGTCTCATGGGAAAGGGGGGGAGAAAGGAGAAAGCATTATGGCAGTTTGATTACAGAGCTTGGGCAAAGAATTTGAGAAATGACTGCATCAACTTCTTCGATTGTAAGGTGTAATCCATTTGTTTTATTAATATAAGATGTACAAGATATTTCCCTCTACTTGTATGTGTATGTAATTTCCATGTTTCCTTATGGAGAATTAATGTTTTCATGTGTTATTATACATTATTAGATCTATCATTAATTTATACATGATTAGTTTGATCTTGTGAAAGGTTTATGTGTCTCTATGTGTGCAGATCTAAGTTGGTAAGAGCGAATGGCATCTTCGTGGAAGCTAGCAGTGAAGGAGCGTGCAGGGACAACTGTCAGATCACCAAGTAAGCCTTTCATTCCGCCAACTTATAGATTATTTTCGTTTATGAATTAGATCTAGGAAAATCTATTGTTTACATATCTATTATGTCTTAGTTCTAGAAAGAGTCTAAAGGAGTTATATCATGTAGGGTGAAAATACCCTACAATAGACTAGCGACTCCATAAAGGAAGTTATTGTTTTTTAGTCAGTTTCTTCCTCAACTTTTGAATTCATATTCTCAAAATCTGTGCATGTTTTAAGCACTGATTTTTGTTTTCATTCTGTCCATAAGTCTTTTCTAAGGCTATTTGAAAGTTTTCAGTCTCATATATGATAGATCTGCTTCAGATCTATTAGTTTTCGCACTTACATGATCGCAGTTGTGGGTTATCCGTGCCCACAAAGCAACCAAAACCTTGTGGTCGCAAACTACTCTATTGTAGGGAACGACACAACCCTTCTGGTTGTTAGAAAAGTGGGTGTGCTCGTTTAACCATAGACAATATAGCAATATTGTCACCGAACCATAGGCACTAATGCCACCCCCGAGCACCTTGACCTTGAAAGAGAGAAGAATTCATGTAGCAAATCAATATCCAACCAAGGCTAATGCACCAAGCAAAGATAACCAAGACTTATCATAAAGTCCAACCTAGAAAAACTGAAAATACAGATTGTAGGACTGCAGCTGCAGCTGCTCCCCAGACTTGCGCACAACTATAGTTTCGCAATGCGCACAAGTGGATTCCTGCAATTCTGATATATGTGTCTCAAATGAGAACTAGTGTCCTGTATTTATACTACTTTTTCCACGTTGTATGGGCCGACATCTCTTTCTGGGTGCTAAAGACTCAATATAAAATATTTTCTTTAGCTGACTTCTCTTCTAGGGTTATGTCCAAGTCTTTTAGGGTTTCTCTTGCTTCCTGGATTATTCTAATCTCATCAAAGGTCACAAGTGGAGGTTAATACCTCCTGTGGCTACCATAATATCAACACTCCCTCCTAGCTAGGGAGGTATGACAGGTAATGGTCTTAAGTACAAACAGATCATTCAACCAGTAGCATCATTATAGCCACACGGGCTATCTCATGATCAAATCATGAGCACTGTCATCATTATCCAACTGGATAATCTCCATGACAATTAGTACAATGTCATTTGATAGAACACAACTGTGTTTATCCATAGTAGTACACAACTACTATCCAGTGGTACACAACCACACCAAGTAGTACATGACTACTCAATTAGTGACACATAGTCACAACCAGTGGAACACATCCACCACAGTAGCATACATCTACTGTCTAGAGACATACAGTCTCCATAGCGATCATAGCATTTGATATCAACGTGCACAGAAAAAAAAATATCATGATATAAACTGAGTCATCTAGGTCATTATTCCACTCACATCTATGATATCTAGAAGAGAATATGCCCTTAGAAAATAAAACATCAACCATGAGCTATATGGACTATTCTTATCAAGCGTGGAAGAATAACTATCCTGATTTCTGAGCCTGGACCATTCACCTAACTGGGCCATTCATCCAACACTAAACAAAGTGCAACCTTGAGAGAATGAGTTTGCCCTAGGGAATGCATGTCCCTGATTGATGAACCTAGACCATTCACCTAACTGGGTCATTCCTCCGGCACTAAACAAAGTGCAACCTGGAGAGAATGAGTCTTCCCTAGGGAATGACTGTCTGGACCATTTCCTAAGGAAATGGCTTTCCTGTACCAACCTCCAAAACGGACCATTCTTCTAAATTGCTCACAACTGTGAACTTCGAAAGAATGACTGCCCAACGAGGCAAGCCATTCTACTTGACCACTACTGAGAGTGACTGCCAAGAAGAAAGATTGTCCTAGACCATTCCCCCACACTAGCCACAAGGGGAATCGTTGTCTATGGTACATCAACAATCTATTGAACCATTTTCATTACGAATATGACCGTCCGATCTAGACCATTTTCCAAACTTGGAAAATCATGTTCGTCGGAAATCTCAAACCAATTTTCGAAATGGAAAGGAACTGCTCATCCTGAACCATTTTTCGAACTGAAAAAATGAATTTCCATAAATCAATGATATTTCAGTGCTCCCTCCCAACCTGGAGAGTCATCTCTTCCCTTTCAGCTAAGGGAGTTATCTCTACAATCCCCAGCTTGTCTCGTAAGTATGCAAACTTTATCCTGGACAGAGGCTTTGTCAAGATATTTTCGGTCTTCTCATCTGTGGGGATATACTGGAGCTTCACTTCTCCTTCCTGGACTTTATCTTGAATAAAGTAGTATTTGATCTCAATGTGTTTCGACCATTCATGAAACATTGTGTGTTCATATAGCCTTATACAACTCTGATTGTCACAGTATATTATGGTCAAATCTGGAACCTAATCAAATAATCCAGAAATCAACTTTCGTAGCCATACTTCTTTTGTGCATGCCTCACATGCTTCAATATATTATGCTTCTGATGTACTGAGTGCGATAGAATTATGTTTCTTGTTGCCCCAAGATATCATAGCGGAGCTCAAGCTGAAACACATCCCTGAAGTACTCCTTCGATCTTCTGCGCTTCCTGCCCAATCTGAATCTGTGAATCCATGAAGCTGTATATTGCTGGATGCGACATATCTTAAACTATAATTTAGCGTCCCACAAATATATCTTAGAACATGCTTTGTAGCTATCCAATGCTCATGTTTGGGTTCCACCTAGAACTGGCTTAGTGTGTTTAAGATAAAACAAATATCTGGTCGAGTATTCACTAAATACATCAATGACCCAATCAATTGCCGATATAGGGATGGGTCTATTGGATCAGAATCTAAGTCTCTTACTTTCCTTATATCTGTGGTCATAGGAGTGTCCATGGATTTGCAATCCATCACTCCAAACTTCTGAAGAATTTTCACTGCATACTTTCCTTGTCCAAGGAATACTTCACCACGCTTCTACTATACTTCTAGTCCCAAGTAATAATGCATAAGACCAAGATCTTTCATATCGAACTCAGAAGCTAGTTCCTTCTTACACTGGATGATGAGAGACTCTTCACCTGTCAAGAATAAATTGTCAACATATAGTAGTAGAATCACAGGTGCATTGTTCACGACTTTGTAGTAAATATTTGGATCTGCATGACTCTTGGAGAAGCAGAGTCTTATTAAGTAGTTGTCTATTCTGGCATACCAAGCTCTTGGAGCTTGCTTGAGTCCATATAAGGCTTTCTTTAGTCTGCAAACATGAGTTTCTTTGGAGTGTACTTCAAATCCTTGAGGTTGTTCAATGTATACTTCTTCTTCGATTGCTCCATTGAGGAAAGTTGTTTTTACATCCATTTGATGTAAACTCCATCCCATGAAAGCAGCAAGAGACATAATGGCTCTAATAGAAGTATATCTGGCAACAGGGGAAAATGTCTCGTCATAGTCTTCTCCCTCCTTCTGGGAGAACACTCTAGCTACGAACCTTGCTTTTTATTTTTCCACACTTTCGTCTGTTGCATGTTTGATCTTATAAATCCATTTTGAAGTAACTATTGATTTTCCTTTAGGTCTAGGCACAATTTCCCATACATCATTTTTCATGATGGACTGGTGTTCTTCTGTCATGGGTTCTTTCCATTGTTTCTTCCGAGTTGCCTCTTCAAATGTGGTGGGTTCTTCATTTAGAAGCTTTGTCATACATGTTGCATCGCTGAAGAATCTCTTGGGCTTTTTTCTTTTTTTGAAGGTGCCACTTGGGGCTTTGAGTCTTTCTGCTTCTTGTAGGGTAGCTTCAATCCAAGATGGACATTTCTTGGTTTTGGGTACAGTGTCTGATTCAATAGTTTCACATGGTTGCATCGGATGATCAAGTTGTTTTGTTTCTTCATTCTGACTTTCTGGAAGACATGTGCTTTCTTCATTAGGCTCTTCATACTCGTCTTCTTCTACAGTTTCTTCTATGAATTTCTTCAAAGCCATCTTTTCGTTGAAGGTTACGTCTCTACTGACTTCAACCTTATATTTATCTGGGATATAGATTATGTAGGCCTTGGATGATTCATTGTATCCCACAAATATGCCCTTCTTTCCTGAGGATTCTAATTTCTTCCTTTTATCCTGAGGGATGTGAAAGTAAACAAGGAATTCAAAGATTCTTAAGTGTTCCACATTAGGTTTCTTTCTTGAGAAGGCTTCTTCTGTAGTCATATCCTTCAATATGCGGTGAGGACTTGTGTTCTGAACAAATATTGGTGTCATGGTTGCTTCTCCCCATAGATACATAGATAAACCTTGATCGTTCAATAGTTCCTTCATAGTTTCTTCAATAGATTTGTTCTTCCTTTCTGCTACACCATTTTGTTGAGGATTATGAGGAACAATTAGCTCCCTCCTAACCCCTGTCGATTTGCAAAAAGCAACAAATTCCTTGGATGTGTATTCTTCTCCATTATCTGCTCTCAAGGTCTTAATTTTCTTGTTTGTGAGGTTATCTATCTCTGCTTTGAATTCTTGAAACTTGTTGAAAAACTTCGTCCTTGGTCTTCAAGAGATATAACCAAGTCTATCTTGAGTAATCATCAATGAAGATTACATAGTAAAAAGAACCTCCTAGAGATTTGATTGGCATCGGACCGCAAACATCTGAATGTATTAGATCTAGGATTTCCTTAGATCTATTATTGTTGCTTGAAAATGGTTTCTTAACATTCTTACCAAGAGCACATCCTTTACAAATTCCTTCATGTGTAGATTGTAGTTCTGGTATTCCCACAACCATCTTTTTGAGGAAAGGTAATGCTTGATAGTTTATATGAACATACCTTCTATGCCAAAGTTCATTAGGATTGACTTCATCATGTACAATAGCTTCATCATTTCGTTCTAGTAGTCTGTATAGTCTTCCTTCACGGGTTCCAATAACTCTAGCGTTCTCTATGCTGGAGTCTCTAGACCAAGATAATATTTTTCCATCTACAAAGGATATTTTGTTTCCTTTGTCTTCTAGGCAAGATATGGATACAAGATTCGTTTCTAAACCAAGTACATATAAGACATTGCTCAAATGAACAATGTTACTTGTTCTCAATTTGACGGAGGCTTGACCAATTCCTTCCACTGGATAGGTGTTTTTGTCTCCAAGTTCTACCTTGTACGATGTCTTCTTTTCATTTAGATTAGAGATTCTAGATTGGTCCCCTGTCATATGCCTGGAGGCTCCTTTATCAATTATCCACATGTCATTTTCAAGAGTCGTCCATGTGAGTGTTGAATAGTGTAGATGATCCGTCTTTTCATTCATGATTTATGTTGACTAATAATTGGTCAAGCTTTGACCCAATATCTCAACCTTGACGTTTTTTCCTTCTGAGAGTGCCAAGAGGTGCGTTGGACTAAGGCGCACTAGAACATATTCTCCTTGAGTAACATATTCCATCATAAGGTGCTAGGCAAGAGTTTTAGGGTTTCTGCAACTACACCTGCTAGTAACCCTAGCAGTAGTGCTTCAGTAATTGCACCTGCTAGAAACCCTAGTGTCAGTTCTTCAACGATCTTGATAACATTATCACTTAGCTCCCTTCCAGTGATTAGACTGAATAAAGGAGGTGTGGGCCCATAACCTGTTAGAAAAGTGGGTGTGCTCGTTTAACCATAGACAATATAGCAATATTGTCACCCAACCATAGGCACTAATGCCACCCCCGAGCACCTTGACCTTGACAGAGAGAAGAATTCTGGTAGAAAATCAATAGCCAACCAAGGCTAATGCACCAAGCAAAGATAACCAATATTGATCAGAAAGTCCAACCCAGAAAAAACGAAAATACAGATTGCAGGACTGCAACTGTAGTTGCTCCCCAGACTTACGCACTACTAGATTTTTGCAGTGCGCACAAGTGGATTTCTGCAATTCTGAGATATCTGTCTCAAATGAGAACTGGCGTCATGTAATTATACTGCTTTTGCTAGGATGTCTGGGCCGACTTCTCTTTCTAGGTGCTAAAGACTCAATATAAAATATTTTCTTTAGCAGACTTCTCTTCTAGGGTTATGTCCAAGTCTTTTAGGGTTTCTCTTTCTTCCTGGAATATTCTAATCTCGTCAATGGTCACAAGTGGAGTTCAATACCTCTCGCAGCTACCATAATATCAACACTGATCTCTTGTTCCTCCATTGCAGGGAGAGACCACCCTGAAAATTACACTACCAGGAGCAACCAACACCTTGTGGTCACTCTCTAGCTCTCTACAAGGAGCGACCGGTGCTTTGTGGCCACCATGTGGTCATTAACAGGGAGCGACCATGCTCTAAAAGCCATTTTTTGGAGAATCCTTCAAACAAAGCCCATATCTATGTCTATATTTTCTTCCACCCCTCCAAATCTCTCTTAGATCCATCCCAACAGTTATTGTTGTAACATTTTTTCAAAGTCATTTTAAAATTTTGTCTTGTGTGTCATTTCGTTTATTTGATTAAAAACACTTTTTGTTTTGTGGGTACAGTTTAGGTCATCTAATCTCATTCCTTCGGGGTTTTAGTGTTGATGGTGCTTTTGTGAGAGAGTCCACTTGTTTTTAAAAATCTTTTGGGTGTTCCTTTAGATTTTCTTCCATTGCTTAAACAAATCCAACTCTCTCGATTTGCATCTCATCTTAGAGTGCAATCTTTTTTCAAGTTATTTGAAAACTTTTTCTACCATTAGAAGCTTGAGTTTTGCATTGACGACATTCTTGTGTTTGTATATTTTATTCCTTGGGTGCTTGTTTTCTCTACCTTCATTCGCTTTTGAATTCTTTACAAAATGTCATTGAATACTTTCATTTTGATTAAAGGCAAAACCAAAAGAAGTGTCTCTTTCGAGTTTTTATGTGATTTGGAAATAAGAAAACAAGAGTATTTTGGTACATAGTTGAAAGAGCTTGCTTTTGTTTGGGATTTCGTGAACATTAAATTGATAGTTTGACATATCAAATGTTTTCCATTTGAAAAAAAAAAGTGAAAGTTGCATGTTTTTGGGTGTTTATTTCCAGTAAGAAAAAAAAGATCATTTCTCCTTCCCGCAGATAGAGTTCATTGAAAGAAAAATATTTGCATTTCACTCTTTCTGCATCATTTTGGAGTTAAGTCATCACACCGTTAGTTTCACCTTCGTACACCCTTATGAGTAAAGACAACTATTAAAATCAACCAACACGCTAAAATTAACTAGACATTTTTGTTTTTAGTACACCAACAATAACTTAGAGCTAAAATCTTTGGACTAGGAAAAGTGAGTAAATTGTTCAAGACTACTACACAATATTGTAGAACACTAAAGAGGGGCAAAATCCAATTGTCATATAGGCATAGCCGAGAACCCCCTCTAACACATGGGCTAAACATGAGATCGCGTACGGAAGAGAAACGAAGATTACCCCTCCAAAGCTTAACCAATTGTAGAGGAAAGAATGTATATTGGGGGTTTTCTTGAGTGTTACTAGTGTGAGATCGGAAGAGCGAATTAACTAGACATTTTTGTTTTTAGTACACCAACAATAACTTAGAGCTAAAATCTTTGGACTAGGAAAAGTGAGTAAATTGTTCAAGACTACTACACAATATTGTAGAACACTAAAGAGGGGCAAAATCCAATTGTCATATAGGCATAGCCGAGAACCCCCTCTAACACATGGGCTAAACATGAGATCGCGTACGGAAGAGAAACGAAGATTACCCCTCCAAAGCTTAACCAATTGTAGAGGAAAGAATGTATATTGGGGGTTTTCTTGAGTGTTACTAGTTCATTCGGTCTCGGTGCTTCGTGAATCTCAAATCCATTCGAGGTCCTCAGAAGTATTATCAATCCACTTGTCTTCAATCCTCTGGAAGAGCTTCGAACTTTGTTATCCTGCCCATACGTTCGGCCCCAACTATCGACTGTACCCCCCGGAGGCTGACTATGAGTCGGTAGCCATAATGACCTTTCCTAAGTATCTACAGAGGTGACTATGGGGGGTTTCGCACAGTACCTAGAGAAAACAATGTATCACACTTTCAATACCCTTGGAGGGTGATCCCGCGAAGCGAGGGTTTCTTGCACCAAGAAGAGATTTTATGTGGAGTTCAGGGTAACTGCTTCTCAAATCTTCACTGACGACTTGATATCCCGTCTTAGGAAGATCCTTTTATCTACTGTTGTTTAGTTGATTACCTATAGATTTTTTCTTAGGGGTGTTTTCTTTCAACATCCATAGTTGGCCTTAGGGATCGTTATTTCTATTACACTTTCACTGTGGTCAACCAAGGTCTCTAAAGATATCAAAGAATGCAAAGGGTTGGATCCCAAAGAACACAATCTTCCACAGAACCCTTCTAACGAAGGAACTATTAACGAAGGGGTTTCTTATGAAATCGGGAGCATAGCTCCTCCAAGTGGCCATCTTGAAGGAGTGTTTAAAACCATGGAAGAAGGTTTTCCCGCTTCCAAAAATCCATCTTCGATTGGCCCTTTTGGTCAACCACTCATTGAGTTGTTGTCAACGAGATATCATGATGCTTTTTCTGCTTATCATTTGCCACCCAATGTGTACAGTAGGCAATCTCCTGGAATGCATGCATCAACATCTAACTACACAGATGGAATATTGATCCCCCCACTTGATCTTGAGATAGTTTCTCTAACACACATTACCATTGTTGCCACTTCTTTGTGGGAAACGTCGTTGACCCCTGCTACCCTAACTCAACAGTGGGCAAGTACAATTTATCTGCCTACATGGGTTGGATCCCGAAGAACAAAATCTTCCACAAAACCCTTCTAATGAAGGAACTTGTAAGGTAGCTAGAGAGGTAGTGGGGGGGCCCAGAGGGCCCAT